>JAHIAM010010407.1:0-19535 GCA_021605205.1 Aegilops longissima | reverse complement strand
GGATCGCCTCTCTATATATGTTATATCCAGACTCTATTTCACACACATTGCATATGTTAAATTTTTGATTGACCCCCCACAAAAAAACTCTCAAGAACCCACACTATATCTCTCTAGGTTTGTATCTCTCTCACAACCCCACGTGGGTGGTGTACGTATACAAGAAGAGAATAGGTGCACCGTGCGTACTCACGCTTGTGCCAGCCACACCTGCTGGCGGGTACGGTGGAGCTCATTTCTTTACGAAATGGCAGCTCACGTGCTAATTTGAACGTCTGTAGCGGTTGTTTACCTAGGGAGTTCGTGTACCACACGTGCACGAAATAAAGTTCGACTTGACGCGTTATTTTTAAATAAAGTTATAGTGCTCAATGGCACGTACACAGAATATAAAACGATTTTTATGGAGGAAAAGGTAGTCCGCTCTTCAGAGTATCCACACAAGGCTCTGGTGGCCTCTCTCTCTCTCTCTCACCGTTGGTCACTGATCCGGCCGCATCCCGTCCGCCAGGGGAAAGCGAGTGCGGTGGCCTCTCTCTCTCTCTCTCTCTCTCTCTCTCTCACCGTTGGTCACTGATCCGGCCGCATCCCGTCCGCCGGGGGAAAGGGAGTGCGGTGGCCTCTCTCTCTCTCTCACCGTTGGTCACCGATCCGGCCGCATCCGTCCGCGGGGAAAGGGAGGAAGTGCATCGTTTCTCCGTTCGGCGGCACCGAGGCAGCGTCCCGATCTGCGGTACCGCCGTTCTCTCGACCAAGCTCCGGCGCGGCAGGCCTACGCCACCTGCTCGCAGATTCCGCCCGCCGCCACTCACCTAGTTACATCCCGACGACCTCCAGGTATCCCCTCCGGCCTTGCTCCACTGCCCATTTTCCCACGTCGCTGCATGTGGATCTTCCATAGTTCTTTGCCCAAAACGTAGCTCATCCGGCGTACTTTCCATATTGCATTCTCGTCCTCACACCGTTTTAGACAAACACAACCGTGTTGTTATCTTCCCTTAGGACAAGGAATATGCTTCTTTTTTGTCATCGCATGTCTCATCAACTGTTATTGGCCAGTAATTGTTTCCTTTCTACCTCTTTTTTGCAAACAGGGCTATCCACTTCACCTCGTTGCTATTGGGACCTTTTGGTGAACTGCACAAATCACTTTTTTCTTAAGAGTGTATTGTGCAGTTGTACTAAAATGTCACACAGGCGACGTCTCTACATTCGGTCTTGTTGCACAAAGGAGATTGGTTTTGCTCTATCCTCCTCATCCAACTCCGAGCCTAATCTTCTCCAACTAGTTAGTCTTAAGAGAGCGCAAAGGTGACCGGCTTCTATTTGTGTGTTTATTGTTTCATCAGCAGTCCTCTATTATCGTAATTACACTTGATATCTTTGGAACAGGGACGCTCAGCTCTATTTTAGTGGAACTGCACAAAATGATCGGAATGTTGCATGCTCCAGACATCTACTTTTTTCCCAACATGCCTTGTTGATTTAGATAGAGCTCGGGGGATGTTGCTGCCAATGAAAGCATGGATCAATTTTAATTTAACACCTTCTCACAACTTTGTCTTCAATTGTGATGTAATTATTAGCTATGATCTGCTAATAATTGACATGCATTAGCAAGGAAGGTTGTTTTTTATTGTTTCTGAAAGAGCATCGATGGCAAGACACGCGAAACAAAAGCTGAAAGCTCACACCATTGTGCAATTTCATGTCGGTAGAAAATTGTTTGTATAGTACGTCAATTATGTAAACAAATGATGGAAGCTTGATAGCATTGCCAGAAGCCTCTTCATCATCCGGGTCCATGTGCCATGCACAAAATTATACTCCTTCATTCCTAAATATTTGTCTTTTTACAAATTTCAAACGGGCATATTTTAGAGTGTAGATTCACTCATTTTGCTTCGTATGTGTACTCCCTCCGTTCCTAAATATTCTATTCGTCTTAACAGAGATTTCAAGAAGTGACTACATACGGAGCAAAATGAGTGAATCTACACTCTAAAATATGTCTATATACATCCATTTGAAATCTCTAAAAAGACAAATATTTGAGTAGTCACTCGTTGAAATCTCTAGAAAGACAAATACTCCGGAGTATATTTAAGAACCGAGGGGGTAGTGCACAACCGCATGGGAGACTCAGCCCGGTCGTTGCACTGCATTAATAGTGAGTAATGAGTAGTCAAATCATAAGCCCCACCTTTCCCACTGTATGTTGCTCTGAAGAAGCAACCATCAATACCTCTTCTTTGAATCCGCTCATACTACTCCATCTATCACTGTTTATACAGCGCGCTTTAGAAAAAAGAAAAAAATCTGTGGGACCAAGGCGACTAGCGAGCGGCCTGAAAAATAGCATTGTTAGTTATAGCATGGCGTCTATTACTAGAGGGAATAATGCGTACACTCATGCATGCAGTGCTTCCACCTCGGGTACACACATGCATGCACTCCGTAGTAGTACAGTACATGGAGAGAAAATTGTGGACTTGATTGCGGTTATCACGCCCTAATTAATTGAGCATTAAACCAAACGCGTCTAAAGTCTCTCTGGTGGTGGAAATGCATTGAGAGAAATGCATCATAATGAAGCGCGCCCTGTAAACTGTGACGGAGGGTGGAGTAGTATGAAGGTGCAAAACCAAGTAGAGTACGCGTACTACTGCGCTTGGCTCTTCGCCCCTTCGTGAAGTCGAACAATGATGGTACTCCGCATGTTGGGTACTACAGTGTATGCCTCTGACAATCTGACACCGAATGGACTGATGCATGTCCACCGAGGGTAGGTTGCATTAGTCAAAAGCGTGGCGAGCTTCACCTTGTCCTACAAGCTTCTCCTCGTTCTGCGAGTTGACGGGACACACCAAAAAGTAGTGCTAGTCCATACTCCCTCCTTTCCGGTTAATATGGCTTAATCTTTTTTACGGGTAAATGAGAGAGCTTTATTCATATATAAGCATTCTTAGGACGATCAGCCAAGACACTGGTCACTAGGAAGCGAGGTACCCCGCAAAAAAAGAAGTAGGAAGCGAGGTGTTTCATCAAGCCAGCTCTCGGCCACATTCAAAGTGCAGCAAGCACGGTTCGCACGAAGATGCGCCGCAAGGTTTGCTGACCTGTTTACATGCTGAATAACAAAAAAAGAGGAAATATTACTGAGCGCTACTATTTGTAACAGGATATGAGCCAGAATTAAGCGAGAATTGTGGCGAGTGTTCCATGCAATCAACTTCCATTATCACATGCGAGAACCCTCGAAGAGAACCAAATGTGTTGAAGATTGCTTTATCACATTCTAAAATTATAATAAGAGTGCAGACGCTCCTCCATCCGGTTCCTAGTACTAGTATAGTACGTACCTTTATGGACTATAGTAGTAGTACTAGTAAACTTTGCGCTTGGCTGTTAGGAAGTCGAACAATAATAGCACTAGTAGTATAGTGTATGCTTCGGCAATCGACACGAATTAAGCTGTTGCCGTCCACCGCTTTGAGCGAGGAGAGCTTGCATTAGTGAAAAGTTTCTCCTTGTCCTGCGAGCCACAGCGCGCAAGCTTCTCCGTCCTGCAACCTTCTCCTCGTTCGGAAAGTTGACGGGACACAACAAAGTAATGCTAGTCCATGCTGCCTCCTCTCCGGTTAATATGGCTTAATTTCAAGCGAGATAAATACACCGTACATCCTTTGTATATTTGTAAAAATACGGTCAGTGGACTTCATAATCGCTCATTGCGCTCACTATATATATTTTCCGGTGTTCATCGGTCACTAGCTCACCCCGACCGAGTATGTGTGTGCATGCATGTGTAGGTTGAGCACTTGGCGTGACCGTGTGTGTTCGGCGTGTGCTCGGACATGCATGCATTAGGGGCGTGGCGCGTTTTTGTGTCCATGTGTGCGTGTGACTATTGCATACATGTAGGGGGAGTACGTGTAGGGGCAACTAAGGAGCAGCCAAATCACATAGTAAGTTAGTCGGAAGAAGCAACCATCATTTCACTCTTGAATGACACACACAATATAAAATGGTTGATATGGAGAGAAAAGAAAACCACTATATATACACTAGCAGGAGCCTAAGCTACAAGCCTGCTTGCTTAGGTTGCTCTCTTCACAAGCATAGAGCGAAGGGCCTGATCCACAGGTGGGGAAGGAACAATGTTCTGCGTGAGCCTTGATCGACATCGGCGAGGAGAAACCCACGGTCGGTGCGTCCCAATCGGGGTCACCGCGGTATGGGCGATGCGCGTCCCAACCGCCCTTCTAGCTACAGCCCGGCGTCCCAAGTAGTCCATCTTCCTTTTGGAGCCGGCTTGCTCCACTTGCCGTAGCTCCATCTCCATGTCGATCTTTCTCTACTTCTACCGCTTCTACTTGTGATGAGTTTATGTCTCATGAACTAGTGCCGTACTATTATTCTAATCACACTTCTTCAATATCTTTGCCATCGGGGATGCTCGAGGTCGATTTTAGTGGAATCGCACAAAAGCATCGTATGATCCGAGGGTGCCAGACGTCTTTCCTTGACGGGTTCTACGGCCAGGAAATTAAATCATGTTTAGGGTTTAGGGTTTAAGTCGTAGTGACCCCATCGGTAGTTTTTCTATCGTACACGCTCTCACAACTTTTTCTTTAGTTGTGAAGTAAATATTAGCTATGATCGTGAATCATTGAGATGCATCGACATGCGTGTTAGTTTTCCTTTGTATTTGATGGAATGTTGTAACGGGGCAACCTTGGAATAGGAATGAAAATGGAGTGGAAAAGTTTCCGTTTTTCCGGAGAAAAAATGGAAACAGAGAGAAACCAACGTTTCGTTTCGTTGGATCACGCCATCGAGCAAAACCAACGTTTAAATCACGTATGTCGTGTTCGTGTCTCACCCTCCTCCACGGCTCGACCCCACACGGTTGCTCGGCATGCCACTCACCGCAAACCGAGTAGTATACCATAACTTTCCCGCCTGCTTGTCGATGGATCGCGCCATGGAGTACTAGCACTACTGGAAGAGATTGACGAGTTGGGGGTGGACAGCTAGCTATAGCACGAACTCCCAAGAACTTTTTACATGCATATTGTAGCCGGCTATTGCGACCTTTGAGCAGCGGAGCAGCGCGTGCACCCGGAAGAGGCGTGGGCGACGCTCTCTCGGCCAGCGCGCCGCTTCTATGCCGGCGCCAGTGAGAGGTCGCGTCCGCTCTGGCCGGGCATGAATGCCGCACTGACCATTTCGGGCGGGAAGCACGCGCGGGTGATGAAGAGGGTACGGGTTGGTCAGGACCGGCCGTGGCAGCGGTCCGCACATGCGCAAACAAGAGATGATGTACGTTAATATTCCTGCGTATATAATTAACAATGTAAATAATGTGCCAGTTGGACAAATATGATTGGAGATGGAGATGGAAATGGAATTTTATGTAAACACGGATATGCATGTCTATGTCTATGTGTGTGTGCGCGACGACTCTTGCGACCTGGAAGCGGGGGCGTGCTTTTGATCGAGTTTTGTTTCTTGGTACGTTAGAAAATTAGTTTGTCTAATTCACATCTAGATGTTATTTAAGGATATCACATCTAAGCTCCCACAAGTATATAATGTAGCAACAAGAAACAAAAAAAACTAGGAAAAGACCACAAACAGAGTGGACATCAACTTATATGTGACATAACTATGTCACATCTAGATGTGTCCTAGACAGACCCTTAAAAAATTGTCCGCCAGTTTTCATTTCTTTTTTCCGGGAACGCGCGTATTCTATTTAAAACCACTGCTATGGAGAGATTTTTTTACTCCATTATAGCCTCTTGTTTGATAGAGTTTCTCGCGTCTTGCTCTCTCACCCTCTCCATATCAAAACAAGATGACAGTGTCCACTCTATCTCTCTCCTCACCGGTGGTCACAGATCCGGCCGAATCCCGTCCGCTGCGGGAGGTGAGGAGGTGCAGCGTTGATGTTGTCGCCGTCGGCGACGGAGGAAGCCGATGCGCACCGTCCTCTCGGAGCCGGCGCTGGCGCGGACGAAGATCCTCCGCGCCCTTGTTCGCTGCCGTCGTGTGGGCAGATCCGGCCTGCCCGCCTAAACGACATCTCGCCCACCTGAGGTATAACTTCTTGTACTGGTCCAGCTCCCCAGGTCGCTGCGTGCGGGTTTTCTTCTATGCGACTACTCCCCAGCTCCCCATGCATAGTAGCTAGGGTTCGTCGGCTGGTCCAACATCACCTACTAGTACTACTATTATAGAGGAAATGCCACTCAAAAAGTTGTCCTGATTTATGCCTCGGTGGAGGTATACATGTTGTTTCGACAAAAAGTACATGGTGGTTGTGCGATCATTGTCCATATGGTGGTAGTACTATCACTGGTTAAATGAAGAAATGCTTTTTTTCTCGGGTATCCTGGTTTAGTTCTCATCAAGATAATTATGATGCTTCTGTTTGTTGGTGTACTTTTCATTAATTCTTATTGACAATTGAGATGTCGTTTCTAACCCTTTTTTATATTTTTGGAAACTGCGATGCGTGTCTCCATACCCGGGCATGTCTTCCTCAATTTTAGTGGAACTGCACAAAATTGGATGGCCATTGTTGTTCCGCCTCACTGTCCTCTGCCACATGGTTCTTCCTTCCTCGAGCTTGATTACTGAGAAGAAATAGACCACAATGAGGATTTGTCGAACTTCTTAGGTGCCTCACCCAAACTTGATGCCAAATGGATGATGCATCACCATGATGACCTATCGACGCTCATGGTTGCGCCTCATGGTTGCGTCGGCTGGTGAAGCTTATCGATTTTCGACGAAAAACAAGCTGTCTTCCATCAGTGCTCTTTGCTTGTTACGCACAAAGATGATATCCTTCGTCAGTTCACCTTGGTTGCGTTGGAGACGTAGTCGTCTTTCACGTTGGTGCAATTTTATCGCACAATTGGCTATGAACCAAATGTTTCCTCGAAGAAGGATCGACGTTGGTACTACAAGCATAAGTTTTGTATTGAATTCTATGCCTTCTCACAACTTTGTCTCCAGCTCACCTGTAATTTTATTTGTCCAGCTATTAACTTTGATTTAAAAAATGGTGTGGACTAAAAACCCGGATGGACGTAGTAGCCCTCCATTTTTATTTACTCCGCATATTAGATTTGACTGAAGTCAAACTTTGTAATACTCTCAAACCTTCCCGATAATTGAAATTAAATTTCTTTATTTGTACACACTCTCACACGTTTCCGATAATTTGGTGCATGTGTGGTTGTTCACTTAAGGGAGGGTAGTGTACCACACGTGAAGGACAGGAAGTGCGACCAGGACGCGTGGGCATGGATCATTAGTTCATCGGAAGTAGTACTAGTTTTCTTCACTGTACATTAAATAAAGAGTTTCGTTTCGTACTTACACAATTTAAAACGACTGTTATGGAGAGAATAAGAAAACCACTCCACTATATTTTAGTCGTATACACGAGAGTACTATATGGACGCAGCTTCATTGACTTAGTGCACCTGCCTTTGGATTTACGACAGGTGGGCCCAAAATGTGGCTGGCTCAACTATCATACAGCCAAAAGCAGGTGCAGTGAAGGCACCGGAGCTCAGTCCGTACTACAGTAGTATATATATAAGAGGGAGCCTCAGGGCTTGTTTGCTAGGGTTTGCACTCTCCACACGCTCGCCGCACTACATATATGTTACACGCTGGAGGCTCAGCGTTCATTTGCTAGGGTTTGCTATATTCACAGTCTCTCACCCTCTCTTCACCAGATCTAAACAAGACTGTGTTGGCCTCTTGTCTCTCTCTCCCCCCTCACAGCTGGTGAAGGAGGCGTCCGTATCCCGTCGTACCGGGAAGGGTAGGAGGTGCAGCTTTCACTCTATCGCCTTCGGCGAGGGAGGCAATCCACTGCCGGCTGCGCTATTCTCTTTCACGCAACGCCTGTGCGGGAGGGCCACCGACCCCTTCTTCCTCGCTGCCGTACGTAGTGTGGGCAGATCCGGCCTCCCGCCGCACGCCTTGCCACATCTCGACGACCCTAAGGTATAAGTTTCTTTGAAACCGTTGTTGCTCTAGCTGCATGTGGATCTTTTTCGATCTGTAGTCGAATCTAGGTCTTGGTTCAAAGAGGAAGGAAGGGTGCGGTGGGTTGGAGCAAGAATCTAGGACGTGGTTCAATGAGGAAAGGAGGGGCGGAAAGTAGTATAGACTGGCTACCCAGCCGCTTTGTAGTTCGAAAAGGGAAAAGGGGGGTAACCCAATACACACATCTGCAAGGAACCGATCTCTTTGTTGAAAAGGGAAAGAAACTGGGGGGTCGGGTAGTTTGTGCACGACTAGATTTGCTGCCCTCACATAGGAAGAAGGTTCAAAGAGAACAAATATGGGACCAGCGCATATATGCTGCTTGGCTACATACTCTGCATCACCCATTTATACGTGTGGACGCACATGGTGCTGGCATGTCCCATGCAGCTATTTTGTTGTTGTTAATCTCAGAATTAACTACTGATCTGTTTTAAAAGAATTTCTCTGTTAATATGAATCAATGCAACCGTTTTAGAAATGCTACTGTCCTGTACTTTGTTTTCCATCAAGACAAGGTAGATGCTTCTTTTTGTGGCCGCATGTTTCATCCTCCTTTATTGGCTAGTAATTGTTTTTTTTGCCTCTTAAAATAGGGATATCTATTCAACTTCTTGCTATAGAAAACTTAAATGTCACATCGGCAACTTTGCTTGATTTCAGTGCAACTGCACAAAACTTGATTGGATTTCCTACTCGTGTTGGTAGATTCGTATTTTATGTTGGTCGTCTCATGAAAGGTTAGTACAGGCCTTCATCCACATGATTGTGCAGTGTGCTTTGAGATGTTGTGCTACTTGTATTGGTACTGTTTTAAATAAATGATGAACTGAAGCTATTGTATTGCTGTCTTTTCCCATTAAGTAGTGAACAAAAATGGGACCAGCCCAGACATGATGCTTGCTGCTTTGTTACAACAAATTCAGCATCACCCCCTTTATAAGCCAGTAATTGATGCCACTCTCAGAATTAACTACAGAATTTTATTTCCAAACTGCAACACTTCTTAGGGATTGGCGGGATTACCATTTTTGTGGCCGCATGTTTCATCCTCCTTTATTAGCCAGTAATTGATTCCTTTTTTGCCTCTGTTTATACAGGGATATCTATTCAACT
Source organism: Aegilops longissima (assembly GCA_021605205.1). Taxonomy (NCBI): domain Eukaryota; kingdom Viridiplantae; phylum Streptophyta; class Magnoliopsida; order Poales; family Poaceae; genus Aegilops; species Aegilops longissima. The sequence goes on along the minus strand of JAHIAM010010407.1, from coordinate 10,343 downwards.
TGTTGCTATTGTGACATTTTGCTTCGCTACGCGAAAAACTTTGCTTGATTTCAGTGCAACTGCACAAAACGAGATTGGATTTCCTATTCGTGTTGGCTGATTCGTAGGTGATCTTGTGTGCGTCATGACAGGTTGGTACTTGCCTTCATCCACATGATCGTGCAGTGTGTTTTGAGATGTTGTGCTACTTGTATTGGTACTGTTTTAAATAAATGATGAATTGAAGCTATTGTATTGCTGTCTTTTCCCATTAAGTAGTGAACAAAAATGGGACCAACCCAGACATGATGCTTGTTGCTTTGTTACAACAAATTCAGCATCACCCCCTTTTTAAGCCAGTAATTGATGCCACTCTCAGAATTAACTATTGAATCTTATTTCAAAACTGCAACACTTGTTAGGGATTGGCGGGATTACCATTTTGTGGCGCATGTTTCATCCTCCTTTATTAGCGATGGTGATTCCTTTTTGCCTCTGTTTATACAGGGATAACTATTCAACTTGTTGCTTTATTGCGACATTTTGCTTCGCTTCTGTGAAACACTTTGCTTGATTTCAGTGCAACTGCACAAAACGAGATTGGATTTCCTATTCGTGTTGGCAGATTCGTATTTTATCGTTGTCGGTCTCATGAAAGGTCAGTACAGGCCTTCATCCACATGATTGTGCAGTGTGCTTTGAGATGTTGTGCTACTTGTATTGGTACTGTTTTAAATAAATGTTGAATTGAAGCTATTGTATTGCTATCTTTTCCCATTAAGTAGTGAACAAAAATGGAACCAACCCAGACATGATGCTTGTTGCTTTGTTACAACAAACTCTGCATCACCCCCTTTATAAGTAGATGGAAGCGCATACTGTCGTTGCGCCCACTCTACCCTGGAACTGTTTATGCTTTTCGTTAATCTAATGCCGCTGGTAAAATTAAGCAATGCCACTCTTAGAATTAATTAACTACTGAATCTTAGTTCAAAACTGTAGCACTTGTTAGGGATTGGCGGGATTACCATTTTTGTGGCCGCATGTTTCATCCTCCTTTATTGGCCAGTTTGATTCCTTTTTTGCCTATGTTAAAACTAGGATATCTTTTCAACTTGTTGCTATTGCGACATTTTGCTTCGCTTAATTTTGGTGGAACTGCACAAAATGAGACCGGATTTCCATATATGTGTTGAGATCTCTTTGAGATCTTCCTCACGAGTTGTTTCAAATCTTGGTCTTGAATGGTCAGTACCTAACTTCCTCCGAATTAACTACTGAATCTTAGTTCAAAACTGCAAACACTTGTTAGGGATCGGCAGGAGTACCATTTCTGTTAGGGATCGGCCGGAGTACATGTTTAAGAAATGTATTGTTCAGATAATGTCTCTATTATTATATATCAGTTGCAGACTTACAGTGTTTTACAAATGGTACTATCCTGCTTTGTAGTTCTTTCTACATGTTTAATCAAGGTATTGTTAAGATAATGTCTCTGTTAAAATTAATCAGTCGCATTGTTTTAGGAATGATACTTTTCTGCTTTTTTGTTCTTTATATATCTTGAAACAAGGCATTGTTAAGATAATGTCTCAGTTAATATGAATGAATCACACTGATTGAGAATTGCTACTCTCTGCTTTGTTTCCCATTAAGATAAGGTAGATCGGTAGATGTTTTTCTTCTGGGAGTACAAGTCATCAACCGTTATTTCTCAGTAATTGTTTCCCTTATACCTTTTGTTGCTTAGAGGGATATCAAAATTAAAGCTCGATTTTATTCCGACTTTGATTTTAGTTCAACTGCACAAAAGGAGCCAATGTGTCCAAGGCAAACTGCTGCATTACTGGGTCCAGTTGTTCGTTCCACTTTGCAGAAAGAAGCAGTCATTGTTTGCGCTACATTACATAAGGAATGACCGAGAAGCTTTACAGAGTATTAGGCCTTCCACTATGTAGGCCAAAAGGGGTGCCAATTTCACCTTTTCTTAGTTTGTCACCGAATCCCTCCATTGCTACATCCAGTGCCATAAATATTAGACACCGGTGACATGACTAGTCTGCAGAGACCATTGGCAATTTAACAACACGTGGAGTGCCCTGGGCAAGAAGTGACCAAACAAGTACATGAAGGACATGACTCCACAATCATAGGCATTACATATTTTGAATGGGAAAATCTTGTCAAAGTTTAATCATTGATGTTAGCAAGAAGCGACAGGACTCCATGATCATAGGCATTACATATTTTGAATGGAAAAATCTTGTCAAAGTTTAGTCATAGATGTTAGCAAGAAGACGTTAGTTTAATATATTGGAATTGGAAAACCTTGTCAAAATTTGCTCATTGATGTTAGCGGAAGACATGCATTTGATATTTTTTGAGTGGGGCGCCCTTCTTTGTGAAGCGATGTCAGTGTTTTTCCTATTCACGTGTTCGGTTTAGAAGTAAATAGTTACTATCTTTGAGATATTCCTGTGTTAAGAGTTTGTTTTGAATATTGTCTATGTAATGCCGGGCCTTGTGTTTTGTGTTGCAAATATGCCTAGAGGCAATAATAAAAGGATTATTATTATATTTCCTTGTTCATGATAATTGTCTTTTATTCTTGCTATAATTGTATTATCCGGAAATCGTAATACGTGTGAATACATAGAACACAATCGTCCTAGTAAGCCTCTAGTTGACTAGCTCGTTGGTCAACAGATAGTCATGGTTTCGACTATGGACATTAGATGTGACAACGGGATCACATCATTAGGAGAATGATGTGATGGACAAGACCCAATCCTAAGCATAGCACAAGATCGTGTAGTTCGTTTTGCTAGAGCTTTTACAATGTCAAGTATCTTTTCCTTAGACCATGAGATCGTGTAACTCCGGATACCGTAGGAGTGCTTTGGGTGTACCAAGCGTCCTGGCGTGGCGGGTGACTATAAAGGTACACTACAGGTATCTCCGAAAGTGTCATTGGGTTGACACGGATCGAGGCTGGGATTTGTCACTCCGTATTACGGAGAGGTATCACTGGGCCCACTCGGTAGTGCATCATCATAATGAGCTCAAAGTGACCAAGTGTCCGGTCACGGGATCATGCATTCTGATGCGAGTAAACTGACTTGCGATAACGAGATTGAGCGAGGTATTGGGATACCGACGATCGAATCTCGGGCAAGTAACATACCGTCGACAAAAGGAATAGTATCTGGGTTGCTTGAATCCTCGACATCGTGGTTCATCCGATGAGATCATCGAGGAGTATGTAGGAGCCAACATGGGTATCCAGATCCGCTGTTGGTTATTGACCGGAGAGTCATCTCGGTCATATCGCATGTCTCCGAACCGTAGGGTCTACACATAAGGTTCGGTGGCGCTAGGGTTATTGGAAGACTTGTATGTGATTACGAATGTTATTGAGTCCGGATGAGATCCCGGACGTCACGAGGAGTTCGGAATGGTCGGAGGTGAAGATTTATATATGGGAAGTTGTCATACGGATCTAGGAAAGTTTTGGGGGCATATCGGTATTGTGCAGGGGCCACCGGAGAGGTTCGGGGTCCACGGGAGGGGCCACCCCTCTCGGAGGGCCTCATGGGCCTGAGGGCAGGGAACCAGCCTGGAGGCTGGGCGCCCCTTGGGCCCATGCGCCTAGGGTTGGGGGAACCCTAGTGGGGCGGGCCCCTTTGCAGGGGGCAAGCCCCCTCCTGGCCGCCGCCCCTCTAGATCTCATCTAGAGGGGCCGGCCCCTGCCCCTTCCCTATAAATAGAGGGGTGAGGGATGGCTGCAACACACATCAAGGCGCAGCCCTCCCTCCCAACACCTCTCCTCTTTACGTTGAGTGCTTGGCGAAGCCACAGCCGAGTCTTGCTTCTCCACCATCATCACGCCGTCGTCTGCTGCTGGAGCCTTCTTCCTCAACCTCTCCTTTCCCTTGCTATATCAAGAAGGAGGATCGTCGTGCGTTTAAATGCGTGTGTTGAGCGCGGAGGTGCTGTCCGTTCGGCACTTGGTCATCGGTGATTTGAATCACGGCGAGTACGACTCCATCATCACCGTTCCTTGAGCGCTTCCGCACCACGATCTACAAGTGGTATGTAGATGCAATCTCTCTCCATGACTCGTTGCTTAGATGAACTCATAGATGGATCTTGGTGAAACCGTAGGAAAATTTTAATTTTCTGCAACGTTCCCCAACAGTGGTATCGAGCTAGGTCTGTCGTAGTTCTCTATTGCACGAGTAGAACACAATTTTGTTGTGGGCGTAGATCTTGTCAACTTGCTTGCCGCTACTAGTCTTTTCTTGCTTCAGCGGTATTGTGGGATGAAGCGGCCGGACCGACCTTACGTGCGCTTACGTGAGACAGGTTCCACCGGTGACATGCACTAGTTGCATAAGGTGGCTAGCGGGTGTCTGTCTCTCCTACTTTAGTTGGGCGGATTAGATGAAAAGGGTCCTTATGAAGGATAAATAGAAGTTCACAAAATCACGTTGTGGTTATTCGTAGGTAAGAAAACGTTCTTGCTAGAACCCAATTGCAGCCACGTAAAGATGCAACAACAATTAGAGGGCGTCTAACTTGTTTTTGCAGCAATTGTCATGTGATGTGATATGGCCGAAGTTGTGATGAATGATGAATGATATATTGTGATGTATGAGATCATGTTCTTGTAATAGGAATCACGACTTGCATGTCGATGAGTATGACAACGGCAGGAGCCATAGGAGTTGTCTTATTTTTGTATGACCTGCGTGTCATTGAAGAGCGCCATGTAAATTACTTTACTTTATTGCTAAGCGCGTTAGCCATAGAAGTAGAAGTAGTTGTTGGCGTGACAACTTCATGAAGACACGATGATGGAGATCATGGTGTCATGCGGTGACAAGATGATCATGGAGCCCCGAAGATGGAGATCGAAGGAGCTATATGATATTGGCCATATCATGTCACTACTTTATATAATTGCATGTGATGTTTATTATGTTAATGCATCTTGTTTACTTAGAGCAACGGTAGTAAATAAGATGATCCCTTATAATAATTTCAAGAAAGTGTTCCCCTAAGCGTGCACCGTTGCTAAAGTTAAATGTTTGAAGCACCACGTGATGATCGGTGTGATAGATCCTTACGTTCACATACAACGGGTGTAAGCCAATTTTACACATGCAAAACACTTAGGGTTAACTTGACGAGCCTAGCATGTACAGACATGGCCTCGGAACACAAGAGACCGAAAGGTCGAACATGAGTCGTATGGAAGATCGATAAACATGGAGATGTTCACCGATGATGACTAGTCCGTCTCACGTGATGATCGGACACGGCCTAGTCGACTTCGGATCGTGTAACATTTAGATGACTAGAGGATGTCAATCTGAGTGGGAGTTCATTAAATATTTGATTAGATGAACTTAATTATCATGAACTTAGTCTAAAGTCTTTGCAAAATATGTCTTGTAGATCAAATGGCCAGCGCTCATGTCAACATGAACTTCAGCGCGTTCCTAGAAAACCAAGCTGAAAGATGATGGCGGCAACTATTGATGGGTCCTAACACGAGGATCATCCTCATAGCAGCCAAGAAACAATATGTCCTAGAAGCGCCGCTAGGTGAAGCACCATCCTGAGAACCAAGACATTATGAATGCTTGGCAGTCTCGTCTTGATGATTACTCCCTCGTTCGGTCGCGGCATGCTTTACAGCTTAGAACCGGGGCTCCAAAAGCGTTTTGAGCAACACGGAGCATATGAGATGTTCGAGGAGCTGAAAATGGTTTTCCAAGGTCATGCCGGGTCGAGAGATATGAAGTCTCCGACAAGTTCTATAGTTGTAAGATGGAGGAAAACAGTTACATCGGTGAGCACATACTCAAAATGTCTGGGTTGCACAACCGCTTTGTCCCAGTGGACATTAACCTCCGGACGAGGCGGTCATTGACAGAATCCTTGATCGCTCCCACCAAGCTACAAGAGCTTTGTGATGAACTACAATATGCAGGGGATGGTGAAGACCATTCTGAAGTATTCTCAATCTGAAGTCGTGAGAGGTTGAAATCAGAAAGAACATCAAGTGTTGATGGTTAATAAAACCACTAAGTTCAAGAAGGGCAAGGGTAAGAAGAACTTCAAGAAGGACGACAAGGATGTTGCCGCGCCCGGTAAGCAAGTTACCGGGAAGAAGTCAAAGAATGGACCCAAGCCTGAGACAGAGTGCTTTTATTGCAAAAGGAAGGGCCACTGGAAGCGGAACTGCCCCAAATACTTAGCGGACAAGAAGGCCGGCAACACTAAAGGAGCTGCGGAATAAGCGGAGGCTGGCGAAGGGCGAGGTGGCGATGCTTGGCGTCGGGAATGGTTCAAGGTCGATGTGATCGCCGTCGACACGCTACCTCTACATTTACCTACGGGATTAGTTTTAAACCTCAATAATTGTTATTTAGTGCCAAGTTTGAGCATGAACATTGTATCGGGATCTCGTTTAATGCGAGATGGCTACTCATTTAAATCCGAGAATAATGGTTGTTCTATTTATATGAGAGATATGTTTTATGGTCATGCTCCGATGGTCAATGGTTTATTCTTAATGAATCTCGAGCGTAATATTACACATATTCATAGTGTGAATACCAAAAGATGTAAAGTTGATAACGATAGTCCCACATACTTGTGGCTTTGCCGCCTTGGTCACATTGGTGTCAAGCGCATGAAGAAGCTCCATTCGATGGACTTTTAGAGTCTCTCGATTATGAATCATTTGACACATGCGAACCATGCCTCATGGGCAAAATGACCAAGACTCCATTCTCGGGACAATGGGCGAGCAACCAACTTATTGGAAATCATACATACCGATGTATGCGGTCCAATGGCGTTGAGGCTCACGGAGGATATCGTTATGTTCTCACTCTCACCGATGACTTGAGTAGATATGGGTATGTCTACTTGATGAAACACAAGTCTGAGACCTTTGAAAAGTTCAAGGAATTTCAGAATGAGGTAGAGAATCAACGTGACCGAAAAATAAAGTTCTTCGATTAGATCATGGAGGAGAATATTTAAGTCACGAATTTGGTACACACTTAAGGAAATGTGGAATCGTTTCACAACTCACGCCGCTGGAACACCTCAGCGTAGCGGTGTGTCGAGCGTCGTGTCGCACTCTATTGGATTTGGTGCGATCTATGATGTCTCTTACCGATTTACCGCTATCATTTTGGGGATACGCTCTAAAGACAGCTACATTCACTTTAAATAGGGCACCGTCTAAATCCGTTGAGGCGACACCATATGAATTATGGTTTGGGAAGAAACCTAAGCTATCGTTTCTAAAAGTTTGGGGATGCGATGCTTATGTCAAGAAGCTACAACTGAAAAGCTCGAACCCAAGTCGGAAAAATCGTCTTCATAGGATACCCTAAGGAAACCATTGGGTATACCTTCTACCTTAGATCCGAAGGCAAGATCTTTGTTTCAAGAACGGATCCTTTACGGAAAAAAAGTTTCTCTCGAAAGGAGTGAGTGGGAGGAAAGTAGTACTCGATGAAGTACTACCTCTTGAACCGGAAAGTAGTGCAGCTCGGAAAATGTTCTGTGGTGCCTACACCTCTTGGAGAGGAAATTAATGATGATGATCAAGGTACTTGGATCAAGTTGCTCTTGAACTTCGTGGGTCCACAAGGACACGTTCCACACCGAATGGTATGGCAACCCCGTCACGGAAATCATGTTGTTAGACAACGGTGAACCTTGAACTATGAAGAAGCGATGGCGGGCCAGATTCCAACAAATGGCTTGAAGCCATGCAATCCGAGATAGGATCCATGTATGAAAACAAAGTATGGACTTTGACAAACTTGCCCGATGATCGGCGAGCGATAGAAAACAAATGGATCTTTAAGAAGAAGACGGACGCGGATGGTAATGTCACCATCTATAAAGCTTGACTTCTCGCTAAGGGTTATCGGCAAGTTCAAGGGATTGACAACGATGAGACTTTCTGTCCCGTAGCGTAGCTTAAGTCCGTCCAAATCATGTTAGCAATTGCCGCATACTATGATTATGATTGGACGTCAAAACGGCATTCCTTAACGGTTATCTTAAGGAAGAGTTGTATATGATGCAGCCGGAAGGTTTTGTCGACCCTAAGAACGCTAACAAGGTGTGCAAGCTCCAGCGATCCATTTATGGGCTGGTGCAAGCATCTCGGAGTTGGAACATTCACTTTGATGAGATGATCAAAGCGTTGGGTTTATCGGACTTATGGAGAAGCTGCGTTTACAAGAAAGTGAGTGGGAGCTCTGTAGCATTTCTCATATTATATGTAGATGACATACTTTTGATGGGAAATGATATAGAACTCTTGGAAAGCATTAAGGCCTACTTGAATAAAAGTTTTTCAATGAAGGACCTTGGAGAAGCTGCTTACATATTAGGCATCAAGATCTATACGGATAGATCGAGACGCCTCATAGGTCTTTCACAAAGCACATACCTTGATAAGATTTTAAAGAAGTTCAAAATGGATCAGTCCAAGAAAGGGTTCTTGCCTGTATTGCAAGGTGTGAGATTGAGCTCGGCTCAATGCCCGACCACGACAAAAGATAAAGAAGAGATGAGTGTCATACCCTATGCCTCAGCCATAGGATCCATTATGTATGCCATGCTATGTACCAGACCGGATGTAAACCTTGTCGTAAGGTTGGTAGGTAGGTACCAAAGTAATCCCGACAAGGAACACTGGACAACGGTCAAGAATATCCTGAAGTACCTGAAAAGGACGAAGGACATGTTTCTCATTTATGGAGGTGACGAAGAGCTCGTCGTAAAGGGTTACGTCGATGCTAGCTTCGACATAGATCTGGATGACTCTAAGTCACAAACCGGATACGTGTATATGTTGAATGGTGGAGCAGTAAGCTGGTGCAGCTGCAAGCAGAGCGCCGTGGCGGGATCTACATGTGAAGCGGAGTACATGGCAGCCTCGGAGGCAGCGCATGAAGCAATTTGGGTGAAGGAGCTCATCACCGACCTAGGAGTCATACCCAATGCGTCGGGGCCGATCAAACTCTTCTGTGACAACACTGGAGCTATTGCACTTGCCAAGGAGCCCAGGTTTCACAGGAAGACCAGGCACATCAAGCGTCGCTTCAACTCCATCCGTGAAAATGTTCAAGATGGAGACATAGAAATTTGCAAAGTGCATACGGATCTGAATGTCGCAGATCCGTTGACTAAACCTCTTCATGGGCAAAACATGATCAACACGAGAACTCTATGGGTGTTCGATTCATCACAATGTAACTAGATTATTGACTCTAGTGCAAGTGGGAGACTGTTGGAAATATGCCCTAGAGGCAATAATAAAAGGATTATTATTATATTTCCTTGTTCATGATAATTGTCTTTTATTCATGATATAATTGTATTATCCGGAAATCGTAATACACGTGTGAATACATAGAACACAATACGTCCCTAGTAAGCCTCTAGTTGACTAGCTCGTTGGTCAACAGATAGTCATGGTTTCCTGACTATGGACATTAGATGTCGTTGACAACGGGATCACATCATTAGGAGAATGATGTGATGTACAAGATCCAATCCTAAGCATAGCACAAGATCGTGTAGTTCGATTTGCGAGAGCTTTTCCAATGTCAAGTATCTTTTCCTTAGACCATGAGATCGTGTAACTCCGGATACCGTAGGAGTGCTTTGGGTGTACCAAGCGTCCTGGCGTAATCGGGTGACTATAAAGGTACACTAAAGGTATCTCCGAAAGTGTGCATTGGGTTGACACGGATCGAGGCAGGATTTGTCACTCCGTATTACGGAGAGGTATCCTTGGGCCCACTCGGTAGTGCATCATCATAATGAGCTCAAAGTGACCAAGTGTCCGGTCGGGGATCATGCATTATAGATGCGAGTAAAGTGACTTGCGGTAACGAGATTGAGCGAGGTATTGGGATACCGATGATCGAATCTCGGGCAAGTAACATACCGTCGACAAAAGGAATAGTATCTGGGTTGCTTGAATCCTCGACATCGTGGTTCATCCGATGAGATCATCGAGGAGTATGTAGAGCCAACATGGGTATCCAGATCCGCTGTTGGTTATTGACCGGAGAGTCGTCTCGGTCATGTCGCATGTCTCCGAACCGTAGGGTCTACACACTAAGGTTCGGTGGCGCTAGGGTTATTAGGAAGACTTGTATGTGATTACGAATGTTGTTGAGTCTGGATGAGATCCGGACGTCACAAGGAGTTCGGAATGGTCGGAGGTGACGATTTATATATGGGAAGTTGTCATACGGATCTGGGAAAGTTTGGGGGCATATCGGTATTGTCTGGGGCCACCAGAGAGGTTC
>JAHIAM010010406.1:0-13017 GCA_021605205.1 Aegilops longissima | reverse complement strand
GAGCGCAGCTGCTGCGTTCCCCGCCTCCGCTCGCGACGCCGCTGACGCTGATGATCAAGGCGCGATGCCCGCCTTTCCTCCCCTAAAGCCTGGGAGTGCCTGCTCGGCGACCACCCGGCCTGAGTGCCGGAAGGATGTAGGCCACGCCACATTTCGCCACATCATGAGGTTCGTGATGACCCGCTGTCCTTCTCGGTGGGCGGCGGCGTGCCGCCCGCCTGCCATCCGCCTGGCCAGCTTGGTTCTTCGGCTGAGTGTCGCGGGCCCATCCCCACCTGGTTCTCCGGCTTGGGGTGGGTTCGCCTCAGCCTCCATCGCCACCACCATCACTTCCTCCGCCGTCACTCCCTCGCCCCTCGCCGCCTCTTCCTCGCAGCTCTGCCGCCTAGCCGTCCCGCCTTCCTTCATGCGGGCCACCTCGCCCACGGCGCCGGGCGCCATCTGCTACATACCGCTTCCGCCTAGGCCGGAGGAGGCCGAAGCGTGTCGATCTTGCCTCGACCGCCATCGCCGCCGGAACCGCCTCGATTTCCGCCGACTGGCTGGCTGGCTGTGGAGCGCTTCCGGCCAAGGCCGTCCGACCTCTCCGCTTCACCGTCCGCCGATGACGAAGTTCCTATCTGCTGACGACGCTTCCTCGTGTTTCCGTGGTCTGAGACCCATCCGCGCCGCCAGTTCCGTTTTATCCACCTCGAGTCGCTCCGGGCCGAGCCCGCCTTCCTCCGCCTCGCGACATTGAGATCACCGCATCCCGAGCATGGCTGGACATTTCTCGCCAGCAGCCTCGCCTGCTTTGCTAGTCGACCAGCTCGCCTCGAGAAATTGATGGCGGATATGTCGGTCTTCCGCCGCGGCTCGACCACAAACCCGATGCTATTCCACGCCTCGAGCTCCTCCGCCGAGCCGGACGACTCGCCGGCGCTTAACCCGGACCTCGCGACCGTTCACGTGCAGATGTGCGCTTTCAAGATTAATCCATGTTCGCCACGCTGACTTCCGCTTCCCGCCCACCACCTCCGCCTGCTCACAAATCCGGACGGGCGATGGCGGCCCGGCCTCCCTCCTTCCGGAGTGTGGCTCCGATGACTTCCCGCCGCACATCCGATCACTGCCCTCCGGCGCTCGCCGCATGCATCGCGCATCGCGTTGCCACCACAACGGCCCTCCCATCATGGGTGGCGGGCGCCCCGAGGCCCCATCCAGCCGTGGATGCGCCAACCGGCCCCTGTTCCAAAAGGTTATCACATCATCCCGCCTCCAGTCAAACCTCGGCGCTTCGTTCAAACGCTGGCCATTCTTCATGCGCCACTGTCCCCCGCCGCCACCGCAATCTTCGGCCCCAATCCTCTCCCCGCTGCCCACTCGGATCCCCCAACCGCTAATCTCAGCCCGGATCGAGGCCACCATGCCGCCAGCCAGGATCCCACCAAGGCCAGCGCCAATCTTCTGGCGACACAACCGCTTCCATGGATAATTCAAGGACCCCACCCCGATTCAAGGCTTCGATCCCACGCCTGGGGCAGGCTGCCAGATCCTGGCCCCTGCTTGCAGCGGTCGCTTGTCCCCTCCTGGGCCGGCCCCGCTCCATGCCCACGCGGCCTACCCCACTCCCGCGACGAAGTGGCTCCAGCCTCGCCCACGCCCTGCATGGCTCCTCCACATGCTGGGCCCACGCCAGACGACATTGCGACCACCTCCCGAGGCCATGCAGCGCATGCCCAGTCCCCGATTTTTGCCTCTAACGGCTTGGCATCCTGCCCTGTTCCCGCGGATGTCCTTGGCTACATCAACTCGATCGTAACGGCTCTTCCTCCATTCTCGAGACCCTTCCACACAAGCGTCATGCCAGTGCACCCAACTTCACGCCACACGCACTGCCGCCGCCAAGAGCAACAGAGGCCTGATTCGAGACCAAGGCTGCGAAGTTCTCCTGGCACTCGGCTTCTTGGCGATGACGAGCCCATCTCTGAGGAAGCGCTTGCTTGCTAAACAAGCTCTTTGCCCACCACTTGCAGGAGACATAGTTCGCTTTTGCAGATTCTTCGGATGTACCGCCCCCCGCTGCTCGACGGCGTGCCTCCTTCGCCTCGCTGGTCGAGGTCCGATGCGTCCTTGCATCACCCTCCTCGCCCCATCCTTTCCATGGATCATAGCCTCAAGATTGTGTTCGAACATGCGCTGCCTCAATAGCCGGGCCAAGCGCACCCGCCCACTCACATCGCCCAATTTGATCCTTGTATTGTGTGCCTCTCGAAACTAAGCTGAGTTTGATCTCATTGTCGATCTGTATGAGATATCGGACCCTCCTTCGGATTCGCTTTTGCCCGCTTTAGGCGCGCTGGGCGGAATCCTCCGGCTCGGCGAGGACCGCCGCCTTCGCCAATCCCATCGGGCATCGTATCATGTCTCCGCCGTTTCTTGGCGCCGACACGCTCGGTGGCTCACAGGCATTTACGGATCAGAAGACGCTGACGGCAAGATTGCCTTCATGGCCGAAGCCCACGACTTTGCGCGACATCATTACCGCCCCGGATCCCGGCGCGATTTTAACATGATCACCTCTTGCGCGATAAGAACAATGGCAACCTCAACCATCGCACCATGAGCCGCCTGCGGTTCATTGCCGACCACGCCTTCGCGACATCTATCTTCACGGAGGCGATATACGGGTCTAATGAGCAAAACAACCCAACCCTCGGTCGCAACGACCGCAGGTCTATGCACACCTTCTGGGAGACCATCAACCCAGAACACCTTCTATGATGCTTGTCACGGCCACCTGGACCATTGCCCTTGCTCATCGACCAAGCGCTCACAGCAGCAAGCCCTGCTTCCACTTTGAACGATTCTCGCCAAAGCTTAATGGTTTCCACGACACGGTGCACGAGGCTTGGAACGCCGTACATCAACCCCGATCCGCTCCGCACATCTATGCGTGCTCAGGCCACGCCCATAGACTCCATAGCGGGCGCGATCATCGGCAACATATCCCCAGCGCAGATCGCGCGAGCTCATCCTCCGCCTGGACATGGCCCAAGATCAACGCCCACGCGGAGAGGGCGAACGCGCGCTGAGCCGTTGCTTTACCTCGGCCCGCCTCGAAGCCCATCCTCCCAAGCGGGTTTGCTCCACCGGGTTCGCTGATGGCAACACCAACATCGTGGTTCCTTAAGATCCGGCTGCCCACCGCGCGTAAGAACCACATGGTGGCATTCGTGGGTCGCAAGTTCTCACCGACGAGGTGGGAATGGCGAAAGCTGCTTTGAGCACTTCACGCCCATTCTAGGCTCCTCTTCCCACAGGAGCACTCCTTGACCTCGACGGCATTGATCCGCCACTTCGATCTACTCAACCTCGAGCACCCTTTCACGGAGGATGAGATTTGGAACGCAAGAATCTGCCCACGTGCAAAGCGCCCGTCCGGACGGGTTCACGGCGGAATTTCGCTACGATGTCGTCCATGATCAAGACCGACATCCGTGAGGCCTTTGAAAGCTCTACGCCATGAATGGCATGGGATTCCGTAAGCTCAATGAAGCTTTGCTTGTTCTTTCCCAAGAAGCCGGACGCCGACCGCGCTTCCGACTCAGCCGATCACCCGATCCACATCGTCGCAAAAAATTTCGCCAAGGTCCTCTCCTTTGTTCCGCGCCCGGATGAGCCGGATCGCCTCGACCAACCAGAGCGCTTTCATCACGTCAAGTGTGCACGATAACTTCCTCCTTGTCCAAAGAACGCACGCTTTACTTCACAACCTCAAGACCCCGCGATTCTTCTCAAGCTCGACATTTGGGGCGCTGATACCAGATTCCCGCCCTTCCTTCTTCAAGCTCTTCGCCACCTTGGTTTCGGCATCGCGGTGCGAATGGTGTGCATCCTTGTTTCCATCAGATCCACGCTGGTTCTCGCTAACGACAACCCGGCCCTCCGGGATCATGCCGCTGGCTCCGCCAAGGCGATCCGATATCCCCGCTGTTTCAGGACGGATCAACCTAAACTCCTCCTCCAAAGATGCGGTCGCTGGAATGCTACAACGGCAACCACCCGCCATGTCGCCTTCCAGATCTTCTAGACGCATAACGATGCGGCTGCTCTCGCCAACTTTACTCACCACGGAGCTTCGCCACCATCCGCGAAGCAGCCCAGCTTCTTCGGGAGGCCTCGTCTCCGCACGATCTCTCAAGTGCTCGCCACACCCATTCGGTGCGCGCATCGAGGAGGTGCTCGATCATCGAGTCCATTGCCGCTGGCGCAGCCTCCAGCCTTCCCTGTATACCTGCTATTGTCGCAGGCCGTGCGCGAAGATACCCTCTCATGTTCTTGCTGCTGGCCGTGGGACAAGATTGACGCTGAATCCGCCACTTGGAAAGCCGCCATTCGACTCATCTGGCGAAGCGCTTTTGCGCTGGCGCGCCATGTGTGCTCTCCGCTATGCCCGTGGCATTATCCTCGCGGCTATCGCCATCAACCTGGTTTCTATTCTCAAGAAGATCGCTGGATCATCCATGACTTCCTTCCGGCATGGCCGGCTGCGCGATGCCGCATCATCAGGTGTAAGCCGCCTTGTAAGTGGGCCGCTGTTTGTTTCCACCTATTGAGTTCGGGCGGACTTGGCGCAAGCGCCAAGGTTTGCACCTCAATACCGATCCTCAAGGCCGTCAAGCTTTGGCCTGCCACCGACTTCGGCGGCCTTGGCATCATCTTTCAAATTTCCCCCATGGACGAGGTGACATCTCGCTTCTTCCGCTACTTCTCCACATCCCGCATCTGGAGATGGGAAATCTTTCCTTTTTGAACCTGATTACGCTTGATGGCTACAGGTCGCTCCCGAGCTCGCTTCGCCTTTTCTCTCGTGGTCGAACTGGACGCAGCGGTGCACCTTGGTGTGTTTAGGGCCTCGAGCAGCATGCATGGATTCGCTGACATCCACTTACGGGCGCCTTCGGATCCCGGAGACTTTTGAGTACATACCGCCTTTTGGCACAACCTCCATGCGGACCCTTACCACCACAATTCGGCTAAGATATCCCCATGCTGCACTCCACAAACTACATTTACCTGCCAGCCAAATCTGCTATCATGCTCTCTTCCACGGATCCACTACATCTTCCTCCCCGGAAGCTCTCTTTTGGAGGAGCCGGGCCCTCCTCAACACCAAGTTTTTTCTCCGCTTGCCTCTCTAGACAGTGCTGGACTTCGGCTGAGCGCCGCATCGCCACGGCCTCACACTCGACACCGCCAGATCCTATGTCACCAGGAGACAGTAATCCATCGACCACCTCTTAGCAGGATGCCGCAGGTCACTCCGCATGAAATCGCCCAAGTGCCGCTCACCACTCCACCCATGGATGGCACGATCACCCTCTTCACTTGGTAAGGGCGCTTATGTCCGCCACTCGGCCGCGGCCATTTACGTAAAGGGCTCCAACTCCATCACATACTCTCACCGCTTAGCCATCTCGAAGACGTCAACGCCGTCATCTCGACGGTCCGCACTCTCCATCGATGATCCGGTGCTTCCATCCGTGATGACGCCGCTTATGGTTAAGGTCGGGCGCCAAGGACTAGCCGCTATTATCCTCCGTAATCTCGATCACTTGTAGCGTAGGTCCGAGCATCCTCCTTTCCTCACTCATGATCCCTCCAGTGACTTTCTAGTGTATGGCCGCATGGATGCTACCTGTACTAACCCCCTCGCTATCAATGTGAAATGATATACC
Source organism: Aegilops longissima (assembly GCA_021605205.1). Classification (NCBI taxonomy): domain Eukaryota; kingdom Viridiplantae; phylum Streptophyta; class Magnoliopsida; order Poales; family Poaceae; genus Aegilops; species Aegilops longissima. The sequence continues at coordinate 7,297 of JAHIAM010010406.1, read as the reverse complement.
GCTAAGCGATTCACCAAAAAAAAATACTCATTTTGTACTCAACATTTATTTTAGACTACCACATACACATCGGCTGATGATAATTTATTTGATGAATATCCAGGTGATGTCAGTAGTCCCTCGCTTTCCTCCAAGAAGTTTTCACAATTAATTTCACTGCATCAATTTATAAGGTTCCTTACCTACGTAACAATGCATTATATTCAACTTAGTTAGCTTCAAAGCACTTAGTAGAGACATGCGACATGATCATTTTGCACTTTACAGTACTAAGAAGACTTATATGAGATAATACCAAATGCATTTGCTTAAACCATAGCTCACTTGAAGAACAAGATCACAACCAACTAAGTTGATTATATTTCAGCAAGTGCACGGATCACAAAAAACAGCAGGTGTGTTCAATTCAAACATATATGCAGTACATACAATAAGTATACAACTCACAAAAAATTAGGCTCCCGTAAGCCGAGATGGCAATACATGTAAGAACTATACCAACTAACCCGAGTATTGTTCAAAAAACACTGATATGTGCTCTCACCATAGAGCATGTGTCATAACTTATAATTCGGAGATACGCAGGTGTTCTCACCGGGCACCTCGCCTGCTATCTTCGTGAAAAGAGGAATTGCCTTTGAGATTGTGGAAGCTGGCTGCCACATTCAGATGGAGATCTTGCTCTGCAGTGTAGTTCTCTATCCAACTTGAAATCCATGTAGAGAGTAACAAGCTCACCCCAACAACAAATTCAGATCTAAAAAGGATCCCACACATAGAAGATTAGATAAGTGTTAATGTAATGGATGCCCCCATCTAGTCTGGTTCTTGTCATTCGACTTTCACTACCAGCACATATATGTATACAAGTGGCACGAGGAAATCAAGATCGATTTTAAGTCTAAAAGCATGCCCAGCATTCAACCAAACTAATCAATGGATCTATATATAATCATGTGTAAAAGCTGCTTATGAGAAACAAGCACTAGATATAATAACCCGCAAACATTTTTCACTTTCTCTCCTCATTGCCACTCTATGGAACAAGAACAAATGCTATTCGACACTTCTTGCATGTAGAAGCTGCTCTAGTTTATTGAAGACTACACATAATAGTTACACATGATTAGGCTCCTAATTAACTACTCTAGTAACTATTTGGTTTATCAAAACTCAATGAAAGGAATCACGCATCATCCAAACAAAATTGAGAGGAAGGCAATGGAAGATCGCTTTACTCCGTCCGGGTTACCCGCAGCAATACATTCTTCCTAAATCGGATGTCGACTCATGTGTGGCTCCCACAATCGCTCCGACTTTGAGAAATATAACCGCTAAACTATGAGGGTGCCTCAGCAGTTTGTAAGATCAATGATGATCAAAGAAGAAAAGCTATACCATGTGTTGGGGTGGAAATGAGATAATAATGTGGTCAACTAATCCAACATTTATCCTGTTTCAAGAAGAAAAGGGTAACCATTTTCAATATGCCACTCAATTTTGTCTATATTACATTCAGATTGATGTGAATATGAAGTTTACAGCTTGTCTCTAACTCTTCTTCCGACATTTGTGAATCTAAAAGAAAACAAAAATCTGAATCGGCTCTAGAAAAGCAAGGAAACCACGCCGCCCAAAATTGATTCCTATGCGCAGATCTAAAATCCTAGAACTTGACATGGCAAGCATATGATTCTCATGAACACTGACTATAGCACACTACCACAGGCTGGGCGCACGCATGAGGGGAGAGCAGAACGTGTGGGCTTGCCTCTAGGACTGAGTAGAAGAAGGCCTGCCACCTAGAGGCGCAGGAGGAGACATGGAGGGAGCGCAGGTGTAAGTGCATCTAGTGCCACCCCTAGTTGGTTTTGGAGTATTGACGACAAATTTGGTTGAGGGACTAATGTGTTCGTGAGAATTGCAGATAACACAGGTAGTGTCCCTCATTGATTCGGCTTACCTAACGGAGATGACCCCTAAATGTGTATGAAGAACATTGATTTGGCTAATGGTGGTATGTGAAGATATTCATATTGAAGACTATGACATGAGAAGACATTGAGTGAAGACTATGGAGCGCCAAGATCGCGGTCGCTTCGTTGTTTCATTTCTTCGTTGTTGAGTCATAGGAACCATGGTATCAAGTAAGGGGTCCAAGTGAACAAAGTCGAATGACCGACGGATGCTCAACCTAAACCTATGTCTTCGAGCCAAGACAATGAGAGCAAATCTTATCCAGAGGCTGATGAGTCAGCCTTTGCTTGTAGCCCAAGTAAAGTTGTCAAGGTGTGTTTGAAATCCGACCGCTTGAACACATGTCAGCTTTCCTAGTGACCCAGTGGTCATTTCTATATATCAGTCAAGGTTGCTTAGTGGCTATAAATAGCCCACCCCTACACCATAAATTGGTGGCTGCTCAGAGTTAGTGCACGACTTTTGTCATTTGAGAGCAACCCACCTCAAGCCTTTGAGAGAGAAATCCTTACAGGACAAAGCCCAAACACCTGTGAGCCAAAGAGTGTTAGGCATCATCAAGTCTTTCGTCTCGAGTGACCTCAAGACTTATTACACTTGAGGACTGTGAATCCTCCAAATTAAGGCGCCGCTCGAGCATCCAAGAGTCATTGTTGATCGCCAGTGAGCTTAAGTCTGTGAAGGTTTGGAAGTCTACCTTGAAGACTTACTTGAGTGATTGGGCGAGGACTGTGTGTCCTTAGCTCAAGGGGAATAAGGAAGACGCGGTCCTCGAGTTGAATCTCAGCCTCCCTAACTGACGCATAGCTTGTCACAAAGAATCGAACCTGGTCCAACAAACTCGTGGTCTTCAACAAGGACTGGTTCTATCCTCTTCCTTCCCCCTTACCTAGTGTTTGTCTTCGAAGTCATTGCCTATTTGTTGTACCTGTTTGACTTCATTGCTTGACTAGTATAGTTGATTGGCTTCATACTATATTCCATCCCGATCCTTACTACCAAGCTGCTATTAGTCTTTGTACTTTCACTTTATCGCCTACTTGACTATGGTTTGCTTGTTGTAGTTTATCTTCCACGTGCATATCAATTAGGTCATTTCTATTGTTTGTCTTTGAAACTTCCACGCTTTGAAGACTTTCAAAAATCGCTTATTCACCCCTCTAGTCGATAACTAGCACTTTTAATTGGTATCGAGCAAGGTACTTCTTGTTCTCGGTGATTCGTTTAACCACCTCGAGTTTTAGTTATGTCGACCGCAGGGATAATCAAAGTCTCCGCTGTTTGCCCCGTGTTCGATGGAATCGAATATCCCTCATCGAAGAATAAGATGCGATGCATCTTGAAGCCATTGATGTCGACTCCGTATGTCGTCAAGAACGGCGCGTCCCAAAACCGGTGAAGGTGTCACCCCGGCTGATGTCAAGAAGTTCATTCAACTGACTCAACCGCCAAGAACATTATCTGTGGTCATCCGACCAAAGGATGAGATGGTCGTAGAGTGCTCGAAACGTCAAGCTAGTCCGGGATGGCTATCCAGGTCAACGGCGCCTCAACCCAGAGAGATCATAGGATCGTGGTCTTCGAACCTCTTCAAGAGAAACGACAATGAAAATGTCCACCACGCTTGATCGCTTCACCGACATCACAAATGAGCTTGTTTCGGCGCGCCACCGAGATTACTAAGCATGAAATCGCCAAGACACTACCGAGATCACTTGACACTCCTTCGACACCCTTGCCCTCATGATACAAGAACGCTCGACTTCAAGACACTGATCCGTCTGATATACTTGAGAGGCTCAACACACATGAGTTCCAAATTTCGAAAAAGAGATATCTATGGTCCCAACTATGGACTTAACTCGCTTTGAAGGCAAAAGTTGTTTCTCATCCAAGAAGAATCGATCGTAGCCTCCGATGATCCCAAGACATTGGAAAGGAACTTGCTTTGCTTGTGAAGAAGTTCCAAAAGTTCACTAAGAAGAAGGGATTCAGAAAGTCTTCACGATCTAGCTCAAGAAATGATGAAGCTTCCACTCATGACCACAAGAAGAGAACATGTCACAAGTGCAAGAAACCTGGACACTATATATCCGAAAGTGCCCACAAGGACAATGAGAAGAAGAAGAAGAGCAAGGAATATGATTCTCGATGACAAGAAGAAGAAGAAATCTCTCAAAGTCTTCTTCCAAGTCCTCATCAAAGTCTTCATCACATAAGAAGAGCTCATCCGCAAGGCTCATCGCTTGTTGGCAAGGAAATGGATTTAGAGGAGTCTCGCTTCTAAGGAGGTGGAGATGGAGTCCGAGAGGAGTCCGACCCGTGTTGTAAGTCCGGCTCTAGCCATACGCCTTATGTTGCCAAGTCCATCTTCAACATCAAGACAATGACTTCACACCAACGTTGAAGCCGATGACATGGACGACTCGCCCCACCTATTTTTCATGGCACGGAAAGTTGAAGGTAAAATCACGTGATGCTTACTTTCAAACATCAAGTGAAGATGACTCTGATTGAATCCAAGCCCAGCTACAAAACACTTGCTAAAATTGCAACCTAACAACAAAAGGCTATGGAACATACTAAAAACTGTTAGACAAAAGCGATGACATGTTGGACACTGAGATGACATGTTCACGTTCTTAGTTGAAGACATAAATATCTTCATGCTAAGTACCAAGAACTTGAAAGTCGCCATGAATCGCCTTCTCAACCACTCATGAAAAGCTCTCCTATGATTATCTTCAAAGGAAGCAAGAGCTTGAGAAATTGAGGCGTGCTCATGAAGATCTTCAAAAGAGAATGAGTCACTTCGCGCTCATCAGATCCTTCCCGCCAGATGGATTTGAACCACCATGTCTAAAATGCCTTGAGCATGATATCGCCACTTCTGCTGTCGAATGTTCAATCGTTGTTATCGTTGCATTGTCTTCAACTACTGATGTGGTAATTAAACCCTCTCAAGGAGGATACCATCACTATTGTTGATGAAAATGCTAGGTTGAAGACATTGCTTGAAACAAAGGATGGCAAAAGTCTCAAAGGGCATCGACACTTTATGATGTCCTCAAAAGCGCAGATTCTCAACCAAACCCTAGGAAAGAGGGTGTTGGGTCTGAGAGGAAATGAATGTTGATGGTTCCTATCGAAGCCCGAGCAAGTATCCCAAAACCACATGGGTTGTCGCAAAGGAACTCTTCAGTGGGATCCATCCACCTTATCCGGCTTTTACTTGCGCTAATCTCTATTATCATTGATGAATCTTTTGATGCAAACTATAAACTGTTCAAAAATCAGAATGGTGAAGTGTTTGCTGTATATTGGTACTAATCGCAGGAATGGACCACCTATGAAGAAGATCTGGTTCCCAAAAGTTGTCTTGAGAATCTTCCAGTTGAATGTGATCATGACACCACCGGATGAAGACAAAACCCAAACCTAAGGCGTCATATGGTCCAAAAGTTCAAATATGGCTGCAGGACTCACCGAGTCACCCTAACGCCAATGTTTTTGTGGAAACCGCATCAAACCTTATGAATATGAGCGTGTGTATTCAAACCGCTATGTTCATAGAACTAAGAACTTTTCTCGCTTATTCATATGAGTATTCATTCTCCTCCGCAAGGCTATTTGCTAGGGCTCCAAAGTCAAGTTCTCAGATGATGCACTTAGACTTTTATCATTTCTAAGCCACCCTCAAGATGTGGGTGGTTAAGAAGAATTAACTTTCTTTTGCAGAAAGGGTCTCCAAATTAAAATCAAAGGTGCCTCGATGATATTGTTGGACCTAAAAACATCTTAGGGCACAAGATCAAATGCCCAAATGGTCTCACTATGTATTTTGTTCCTGAATCGTTTGCCATTCATCCTATCAGTCCTAATCTTGATTTGAGCTTCAATAATCCACTTCGCTCATTAAATGTTTATGCTTCACAATGCTCGTGTGAAGCCTATCCCCTAATCTGATCAGAGGGTATGACACCTCATGCTGTAATGATGGATGGATCCGTGATGCACTAATCATAAGGATCGGTGATCAAGTCTTCTCATGGACTCAACTCTATTCCCATAAGACAAGAGTCACATCACATTTGCCGACACCGTAAAAGCAAGGTATTGGGTCTAGGTAGAGTTGCAATCTCAAAGGATCAACACATGGATAAAGTGATGCTTGTTGAATCCCTTTTGGTTTCAATCTTAATGTCCTCTCAATGCTTTGTGACTTAAACATGATTGTGTTATTCGAAAATATCGCTGTTTTGTACTAATGGAATCGACAAGTCTCTAGTCTTTAAGGGTATCGGAAAGATGATCTATACATGGTAGATTTCCGAGTCCACCTTTGCCGATGTCTTCCGCAAAAGCTTCACGTCGGGCTCGCATCGGAGGTCCATGTCGCATGAGGAACTTACACACTCGCCAAGAAGAAGATGGTATAGGCATCAATGTCAAGTTCAAGAAGGACCATCTGGTGGTGCTGGGGAAAGAGACTAGGCAAAGCACCCTCAAGACAATCATGAAATCTCAACCCTTCGAAAGTAAATGGACTTATTTGGCCCTACTCACTACTCTACCCTCCAACAATGCTTATCTCTATGGCTTCGGCCATTGTTGATGACTACCAAATATACATGGGTACATAATTTCAAAGATAAGTACAAGATGTCTTCAGACGCTCGCTAATCGAGCCATGAACAATTATGGGCCGATCAAGCATATCATAATGAAACAGAAGTTCAAGAACCCAACTTGATCTTTATCCGATACAATGGGAATCACTCATGAGTTTTTTGCTCCAACACACCTCAAAGAAATGGCATCAGAGCGCAAGAACAACCTCATTGAGATGGCTAACAATGCTCGATGAGTACAAGACACCAAGAAAGTTCTGCCCCGGGCTATTGATATAGCATGTCACGCATCAACCGTGTTTACATCCATAAGCCTAACAAAACATCCATGAGCCCATCGCAAGAAGCCAAATGTCACACTTTAGTATTTGAGTGGTCGATCAAGGATCCCCTTGAGGAGTTCCGACTAGGGGGTGTCCGGAATAACTTATCATCGGCCGACTCCAAGACTATGAAGATACAAGATTGAAGACTTCCCCCTGTCCATGGGACTTTCCTTCGTGGAAAATTCATGGGATATGTAGATCTCCTACCATTGTAACCACTGGTAACCCTAACCCTATCTCGATGTCTATATAAACGGAGGGTTTTAGTCCAGGACTAACAACAATCATACCATAGGCTAGCTTCTAGGGTTTAGCCCCTTGATCTCGGGTAGATCCACCTTGTAACACACATCATCAATATTA
>JAHIAM010010404.1:0-43346 GCA_021605205.1 Aegilops longissima | reverse complement strand
AGGAAAAGAAAGCCCCCGGCTGGGTTCCTTGCACTTTAATTAGCCCGGTGAACTCGAACGCAAGTAGCCTCGCCCAAGCGATCGATTTAACGCTCGGTCGTGCTCGGTCGGCGCCACGAGGCTAACAAAGAACATGGATTGATATTAGCATTAAATAATTTATGCATGGATTGATTGATGGACGTTGATGCTTTGCTGCCTGTGCATGAACCAAACACTTCAGCACTACACAAGCCCGCCAGCAGAAATATTTTACATCTCACGCCCACACAGCAAGACCGCCATCAAGGCATGAGGGTCAGTCACGAACCAAACTGACCAATAAAGTTTGAGAGAGATTGAGGAGCCCCGATAAGGCTGAGTGGAAAGGCCAGATAGCTGAGAGGGGAAAGAGATATTCCATCCGCCGATAATGCAGGCATGTAAATTTTTAGAAGTCAAACTTTGGAAACTTTGATCAGGTTTACTAAATGTTATTTATATCTACAATACCAAAGATACATCATAAAAAACTACATCTCACTGGTGAATCTAATGGTATATGTTAGCGACTAGATGTAATTTTTTTCCACGTACATGGTCAAACTTTGTGATGTTTGACTTTTCAATAAATCTATGTGCTATGGACTTAAGGAGAGTGCCTCAATGAGACAGATCAAGTGCGTGTGAAGGAGAATGAGTAAGTGTGCAAAAAGAGTATGTGTGTGAAAGAGAAAGTGACAACAAACCACAAATTAGAGAGAGAGTGTGTTTTCTTTATGCTAAATATCATGCATGCATCTCCTAGATGGAAAGCGAGGCAGGAGATACACGAAGATGGCTAGTGTGTGATTGTTTGCAACGGAGAGAGACACCCTGTAGCACATGTCCAATAGAGGTCTGCCAACAAGGAAAAATGTCGAGAGGGACACATGGATGGCATGGACGCATGGGGAGGGAGAGAGGGTGTGTTTGTGATAGAGAGATCCCCGAGATCGTGAGGGACTATATGGGTGGGAGATCGAGGAGTGCGGCGATAGAAAGATGCCCCAGAGAAATCGAGATAGACCATGCACATGTTTGTGATGGAGACTAAGATTAGCTAGTCATATACATATAGGGGACTGGGTGCTACAATTGAGTGAGAGACCATCATACTTGGCTAGCTGGGCATGAGATGTGTGTGTGTGTGTGTGGGAGATGGAGAGAGAACGAGGGAGAGAGATAGAGTTTAGATGGGCCTATCGAAAAGAAAGATATGCATGTGTATGTGTGACCGTGGATGGAGAGTTTGAGAGAGGGGGGAAGAGCCTGAGACGACATAGTGGTGCGTGAGAGAGTTACGGGCAAAGAGCCAAGGAATTAGCGTATGCACGATGAGTGCACCCAAGATATCTAGCTTGGACTAGCTATAGTATCATACATAGTAAGTAGAGAGACCTATAGATGGTGTATATATGAATGCGAACTAGAAAGACCCCCCCACACACACACAAAGAGAGAGAGAGAGAGAGAGAGAGAGAGAGAGAGAGAGAGATAAAGGAGAGGGACCAACAAGGTTTTGTGGTGATGCGATGCAGTAATTGAAGATTGTCGAGAGAGGGAGAGAGAGAGAGAGAGAGAGAGAGAGAGAGAGAGAGAGAGAGAGAGAGAGAGAGAGAGAGAGAGAGAGAGAGAGAGAGAGAATAGGAGTTCGGAGAGGGGAGGTCGCTTTATGCATCAAAGACTGATATAAACCATGTTTCGATATAAACTTGCATTCAAATATTTAAATTGGAGAACATGTTGTCTGCAATCCTGCCGGTGGGAACGACACCTATGGGATCACAAGAATCCCTACTATGGTCGCGGGGTGCGGGGTCGTGAGAAGAGCGGATCAAACAGATAGCACATGGTTTCCTTATCAGTGTTCGGGCCATGAGGATGCGAAACCCTACTCCTGCTTGGTGGTTTGTTTATCTATGTTCTTGAACTAGCAATGGGGCGTGAGGAGCTCCAAAGCCGAATCCTCCTCTGGTCGCTTTGGGCCTTTTTATAGGGAAAGGTTGCCACAAGGGCACACAGAGGTGGAAAGGGCATGGATGCGAGTTTATCCCACATTACATGACAAGGCGCTTTAATGTGTCTTGCTTAGGTGTCCTTGCTTTATCGGGATGGGGAGAGCTCTGCCTCGTCTGCCGCCGCCTCTTTCGGGTCGACACGCCTGCCAGCGGTTCTCGCGGTGCCATGTAGGCAGCAGCAGCTGAGGTGGCGCAGCGTGGGTCTCCACGAAGATCCACTTGTCACACGCAGTGCCTGCCCAACTGGTTGGGTCGGCAGCTGCATGCAACGGTGGTGGAGGCTTTGATTGGCATGGGCCTGATGGTGGCCCCACGGTGTTCTTGGCAAGGGCTCGCAGAGTCCCTCAAGGGGTCTTGCCGAGGCCCCGCAAGGGTCTTGCCGTGGCGCTGTCATCCCCTGCAAGGCTCTTGCCGGGGCCTTGTGGTCCTCCTTGGCTGGGATCCCGCCAAGGGTCGCCATCTTCTATAGTGTGTATCTGATCTTGAATGTCTTCACAAAGATCTGCATGCCACCATGGGGATGTCTCCTAATCCTTGCCCCATGGGGGCAGTGGATTCAAGGGTGACTCACTCCGTAGGTGTGGGCGAGCTGCCACGGCAAGGGTCTTGCCGGGTTTCAGAACTGGCCCCCGGCAAGGATCTTGCCGGGAGTCTCTTCGCCCCTTTGCTCTTTTGTGGTCTTGGTCTTGGCGCGCTTCCCCTTTTTGAGCTTCGGCTTACTTGGCTCACCTCCCTTTCCTCGGCTTAGGCGGTGGTGCCCATGCCTCGACTGCCTGCAGATAGTTATAGGGTACAAAAGTGTACCCCTTTTTGTACACCGACAGGAGCCCCTGTGCCCGGGCCACACGTAACGCATGCTGGCTAGGCCCAAAACGGTGCGCAGCAGCGGGGTGGTTTTTACTGGAAGTCTCTTCAGATCAAGGCTCCCATGCCTCTCCTGCTGGGCTCAAAGCATGGGGAGGCGCTGTGATGGGCGGCATGCGTGGGCTAAGCTCAGCAGATGCGCCACGTCAGAGTAAAGGGCGGTTCGCCTTCCCATAAACGGAGGGAGGCGGAGGCGCAGCCCATTTACCTAATGGGGCCGAGGAGTGGTTCAAGGCGCCCACTCCTCACGATCACGGGTGGGAGAGGTCGCCACCCGCCGCTTTGGTCCCACATGCCTGCCACGTGGTTCTGCGCGCCGGGTGGCGAACGGTGGAGGCGGAAACCGGTGCCGTCAGGGCGGGCAGCGGGTTGGTCCCAGCCCCGCGCTTCTGCCTTGATTGGCCGAAGGGCGTGCCGAGCCCCCACCCTGCCTTTATAAAGAGGGAGGGGGATGGCATCCGCATTCTTCCATCTCCTCCTTTCTTCAGCTTCTGCCCCTCCATCCACCATGGAGAGAGGGAATCCTGCCTTCAACGGTGGCGGCGAGGGTCGCCGCCGACAACGCTGCTCCTTCCTTCTCTCTGCACCTGTGGTGGCAGAGCCAGCCAGGGGAAGGGGAGGGGCGAGGCCTGGGCGCAGGCCAGGCAAGGCCGAGGCGCCTGAAAGAGGAGGACGGGCGGCGCCCGTCTCGCCTCCGCCAGAGTTCCTCCCTCCACGAAGGGCCATGTTGGGGATGACCTTGCGAGTTCTTCGTCAGCCGCGCGCCGCCTTGCCGCTTTCGCCTCCCGACTCCATTCGTAAGGGACATGGAGCTGGATCCGCTGGAGTCATTGCGCTGCACATGAGGGGTCGGGATCAGCGACGAGTTCGCCGATTCCCAGCCCTCACGTGATGTATCTTCGCCGGGATGGAAGACGTCCATATCCACCGCTGACGAGGGGCTCACTTCCATTTCGCTAATGGAGGGCGGCCTCCTCCCGCCAAGGTCTTCGAGCTCTTCGACCCAGCGAGGTGATGCGTGAGAGCTCTTCCGATAGCGAAGACCCCTCCCGGCAGGAGGGCGAGGAGGACAGCGCAAGAACGACGAGGGTAGCAAAGGCGGATGACGGTCCGATTAGGTGTCGGCGCCATCTGCGGCGGCACCGGCGACCCATCATCCGTGTCGCCGCCCCTAAACTTCTCGTGGTCGCCTCCTGGGCGGCCGGGCTGGGAGGCTGCGAAGAGGAAGAGGGCGGCGGCAAGGCTGCAAATCGAGTACGCGGGCACCGACGCTTCAACGTCAGGCCGACGCCCCGCCTGCCTTCGAAGCTCTACTTCCGCGCCGCCATCACCATCCAGCCTTCGGACGGCCACCGAGATGTTCTCTTGGTGCCTCCTCGCCCGTAGCTCGCTTAGGCGTTCTCGCTCTTTTCGCCTCCTTGACCTGCTCCCGAGGAGAGGGACAAGAAGGGTTACGGCACCTTCTCTTTTTTAGCTTGTAAGCCTTTTGGGCTTTGGCTGAATTTAAAACTTGTAATCCCATCATTCATGTTTTTCATTCCATGGGTTGTACCCGAGTGGAATGTTTTAGTGAAAAGGGATGCTTGCCGGTCATTTGTTTATGGTAGAACCCACGACAAGGAGTAAATCCTGATGTCCCTAAGATAAACATTTCTGTCTGCAACAGCCCCGCTGCCTTCCCACTTCGCCGACCTTTTCACGCTTTTGCGGAGGCAGGATGAGGTGGGTTCAGCCCTCGCTTTCATCCTTTGCTGTCAGATCACGATCAAACCTGGCCCTGTGAACGAGCTCTAGGGCCTAGAGTTTTAGGGGAGCATGGTAGCTTTGGGAAAAACGAGGTTTCACATACCTCACCCATAAGGGAATGCATGATAAGGGATGAAGAACTTATCTGGTTGAGCCCCGCAACTCGGTTTGCCATGGTGAATTCAGACTTGCAGCCCCGCAATACGGCTTGCCGGGGTCTAGATGCCGGTTCTGTCCTTTCTCTGCTTCCCCTCAAGTGATCCGCAAGGATATCTGTGGAGTCCCGCAAACCAAAGAAGACAAAAGAACGGCAAAGAGACGCACACTCGACCTCTAAGCTAGGGTTAGTTGCCGCTAAGCACTATCAACCCTAACCAAGGACGAGACTCACCTAGCATGCATGTTATAACTTAGGGCGCCAGCTTCATTTACTTATGCTCGTGGTCTGCTACCGCTTTGTACAAAGGGTTACATGCATCATCGGCAATGCTTGTACAAAAGTTGGTTGTCGGGGCCCGCAAGTACCACAGTAAAACTTATGGTTGCTCAATGTTCCAGGAGTTACTCACCGAACGGCATCTTTGGTCTCCTGAGGATCTGGCCGGCCCGTGACTCAGACACCGATAAGGTCCTTCCCACTTTACGCCAACTTGGAATTCTTGGCCGATTGAACGCTAAAGGACAAGGTCGCTTCCTCAAGGCTTCGGGCATGAACCTTGCGGTTATGGTAGTGGCGCAAGGCTTGCCGGTAGCGGTTGCTCTCACAGTCAAGATCTATCTTCCTCAAGGAGCATTGCGCATATTGCCGCAGCTTGTTTTGCTCAAGCTCGCATAAGCGAGCACCGAGGTGACCCGATATGAGTTCTGGGGAGAACGCTTCGCCCGTGATACTAGGGCAAAGGTGTCCGGGTGGCTCGATTTGGCCGCCCCGATCGACCAAAGAACCGCCGGCAACTCATCAATCCAGCGCTTCCACTTTGTGCAGCTGTCAAAGGTCTTGGTCCTAAGCCTCGCAGTAATTCAGCATTTGCCCTTCAGCTTGACCATTGCTTCATGAAAGTGAGCAATGGAAGCGTAAACAAACTTTGTTGCCGAGGTCTTGGGTATATTGCATGAAGGTGCGGTTAGAACTGTGTGCCGTTGTCGGTGATAACCTCTGTTGGTACGCCAAAACGCACACTAGTCCCTTGAAGAACTCGACGGCCGATCGAGCCGTGACTTCCTCATCGCTCCACCTCCGCCACTTTGTGAACTTGTCGATTGTATGTACAGATTTCAAAGCCCCGAAGCACGGGGAAAGGGCCCAAGATGTCGAGCCCCTGCACCGAGAAGGGCCGAGAGAGGAATGGTTCAAGGGCTTGAGCGCTGATGAAGCTTTGAATGGAACTCACGCCACACCTGGTGACTAGTGTAGTCGATCTCGGAGGGCGGGGCCGAAGAAGCCTTGCTGAAATGCCTTGCGCAAGGGCCTTGACCCAATGTGGGATCCACATATGCCTCCGTATCTTCGCCAACAGCTCCGCTTCCCTCGAGGGATACACTTCAATTTCACATCGCTCGCCTCTTTCTGACAGTGACGCCATCGACTAACGGGTACATGGTAGAGCGACGGGCTACTTTTTCTCGCTTCTTCCTGCTCCTCAAGAAGTTCCCTGCTTGGAGGAATCGACGGTATGTCAGGCCCACGCTGGAGCCTCGGGCTCACGGCAGGACTAAAGGCATTCTCGCTTATAGGAGCGGTTGTCTCGACGACGAGAGCTTGACGCCCGCGGAGCTGCCGCTCCGTGATGGCTCAAGATCCCGCAATATCCTTGCCGGTGGTTCGGTAGGGGTGGAAACGGATCGGATGCGGATCGGATAGTGCTCTTTACCATTTCCATTTTCATATTTTCAACGAATACGAATCCGAATACGGATGTTATCGGATACGGATGCTCGGATATTATTCAATACTGATACGATCGGATATTTTCTTGATTCGGAACGGATACTAATAATATCAACATATTGCTTAAGTAAATTAGTCGATAGCTATGTGACCTGAAATAATCAACTTGTGACAAACAATAATTCAAGGATAAATAGGTTTATGAATAAATACTATTGTAATGCATAATAATTTATAAGTTTAATCATATAAAGAGTAAAATTTGACTACTTATTTGGCTTTTATGTTGGATAATTGAATATTGGGTCTAGAATTTTGAAATTTACCTCCTATAATCTTATTAGGATACGGATATATCCACTTCCATATCCATATTTGTGTCAAAATCTCCTATTTATTTTTTATTTGTTTAACAAATTCGGATACGTATAATTTCCATTTCCATTTTGGTTCGGATGCGGATGTTTCGGATACTAATAGGCATTTTCTCATACTAATATCGGATATTTCGGATTATTCGCTACCACTTTCCACCCCTAGCTCCGGGAGCTCGCAGAAAGTACTTGTCGGGCCCTCGATTTCTCCTCTTATTCTCGCTCTATTGATGGATCAATGGATGGCTGAGTTAGTCAAGCACAAAGGTACCGGTTCCACGTAGCTTGAGGGCGCTGCTTTGAAAGGTAATCGGCGATATCATTCTCCGCCAGGAACGGTTCAGCTCAGATACCATCGAAACGCTTCCAGCTTTCTCACTTCATCGACGAGGCCTACATCAACGGCTCGTAATCCTTGTTGACTTGCTTGACGACAAGCCGCGAGTCTCCCGACGATGAGTTTCTTGATTCCGTGGTCCGCCGATCCTAAGACCGCAAGCAGCCCTTCAGATCGGCCAGATTGTTTGTTGACACCTCCCGGGAAGTGCATCCGATCACGTATTTGAGGTGCTCTCCGTGCGATAAGTAGTACGCCAGCCCCGGGCCTTTGTAAGGAGAAAGCTCCATCAAAGTACATGATCCAATCACAACTTGCCTCCTTGCCGGGAGAGCAGTCTCTGGCTTTTCGTCAGCGCCAGGTCCATTCTGCAATGAACTCCACTAGACTCGCTCAATCGTCAAGCACTTTCAAACTTGAGGCCAAAGTCGGACAGCACCAGTGCCCATTCCACAATTCTTCCGCTGCATCCAGATTGTAATATCCGCGTGAGGGAGGCGAGTGACGACAGTGATCTCGTAGCTCGAAGTAGTGACACAGCTTCCTCGAGGCTATAAGAAGGTCAAGAGCAGTTTCGCACGCCGAGTACCTTGATCTAGCCCCGCAGGGAGGGAACTAACAAAGTAGACCGGTGTGATCATTTTCTTCTTCGCGCACTTCAACCGCTGTGTCGCTCTCGCATTGGTCGTGTTGGGCTCGCGCTGCCACTACCTCATCGCAACCTCTTCGGCCACTAGTGCGGCCGACCACCGGTCCGCTCGCTGTGTATAGCAGCAATGGCTCATGTGGCCTAGGCGCAACTAGTATTGGCGCCGAGGAGAGGTACTTCTTCAAACCTTGCAATGTCGTCACTATGGCGCCCACTCCATCGGGTCCCGCTTTTTCGTGATCTTGAAAGGGAAGGCGCCTGGCGACTTGGAAATGAACCTGCCCATGGCGGCGACGAACCAGCAAGCCGACGACATCCTTGTTTCGCTGGTGCTTCAATCTGCTCTATAGCTTTGATTTTGTCCGGATTGGCCTCTATCCCACGCCAGGATACCAAGAACCCGAGAAGCTTGCCGGACGGGACGCCAAAGACGCACTTCTCGTGGTTCATCTTGAGATTGATCTTGTGCAGGTTTGCAAATGTTTTTGCAAATCTGGTATGAGGGTTGCCTGCCCTTGGTTTTGACCACTATGTCATCCATATAAGCTTCCATATTTCTATGGAGCTGGGGTTCAAAACCAACTGACCGCTTGCAAACGCCGAACCAACACTCTTCAACCCGAAGGCATCCGCGATGAAACAATAGGTACCGCATGGGGTGATGAATGTTGTTTTCTTCGCTCTCTTGTCATGAAGATCTGTGGTAGCCGAGTAGGCGCCGAGGAATGACAACAGATCACACCCACCGTGGAGTCAAAATCTGGTCGATGCCCGCAATGGGAAGGGTCTTTAGGGCAAGCCTTATTGATATCTCGTAATCAATACACAGTTCCACTTCCCATTTATCTTGCGACTATGACCGGATTGGCCAACCACGCTGGATGGAGCACCTCTTACCAAACCCGCCGCCTCCGCTCGGATCTCTTCTATGATGAACTCTTGTTGTTCCAAAGCTTGCTTTCGACCTTCGCTTGACGGTCAGCGATGAGGGCGAGACAGAAGGTGGTGCTCAATCACCTCCCCGGGAACACCGGGATGTCGAAGCTTGCCATGCAAACACATCGACATTCGCCCAGCAGGAAGGTGACGAGCGCCTTCCATTTGTCGTCAAGGGTGGAGCTTATGGTAAAGCCCCTCCCTGCGTTGCCCTCATTGATGTAAACCTTCTGGTTCCTGGAGGTATGGCCCTGGCTTTGTTCCGCCGGTGGAGCTCTCTCGACGCCCTCGACGACACACACACCAAGAGGTGCGCTTGCGGAGTGGGTGTCCGAGGTCTCACCGTCTTCCTCTTCTTCTTCCCTCCCGGTCCCAAAGCAGGAGCAAGTGCCCTAGTGGCGCAGATGCCGCGAACGCTGCTAGTATAGTTGGTCAGCGAAATCGTGCATCTTTCTTATCGAGGGGATGGTGATGATCGCCACAGTCCCGCATCTTGAGGGTGTTGTAGGCGTAGTGTGACGCCGCCATGAACTTGGCTGGCTGCTAAGGATCCTGCTAGGGCAAGGATCTTGGCAACATCAAACACGCATCCTCTCCGCCCTGTAGTTCAGGTCGCCTAAAAGTCACGGGCAGCGTGACCTTTCCCTTGCTGGCTTCTTCCCGGTTGACCCCGAACGCTGCCTCTTCGAGGTCTCCATCAGAATCGAGCCGATCACGGCAAAGTAGATCAAGTTCAGACCGCCCCGCCATCGACTAGCATCTTCGCCACCTTGAGGTTTCATGTTGGAAACCAACAATGGCAAGCACCGACCGTAGTAAAGCGATCGTGGTGATCCTCGGTCAAAAATGATAGGTGTGTTGGACCACTTCAGGGCTTTGGCATCAAACGACGGCTCTGGCCACTGTAATTCTCGCGCCTAATCCGCTTAAGCCGGTGAGAAGTATGCAGCGAGGCGCCACCATCGACGCACATGACCTCTCGAGCTTGAAACTCTTGGTCGCCGGATTCATCGCCCTCTTCGTGGTCGCCGCTCTGCTTTTTGTCACGGCCCGCGGCCTCTCCTGCTTATCCTGCCGCTGACGCTCGCCGGCACACGCTTCTTGTCGGACCCTCAGACTGCTCTGGGCCCTTTCTCCTTGTCCCGCCTCTCATACTCAGCCCTCTCCTTCTCAGCGAGGAGCTCAACTTGTCTGGAGTCTTGGAGAGCATGGCCTTTGGTGCGATGGATCTTGCGTATCGCTTTGTCGGAGTTTCTGGCCGCAGCCGCCAAGGCCCGGCAGGATTAACATCCGCAGCTTCTTGCCGGGTCATCTCGCCTTGGTTTTCTTGGTGGAGCCGGCATCACGATCCTCGACGGCAAGCACGGCTTCACCTTTTGTGCTTCCTGCAGCGCCACTTTCTTCCGGGCGGCAATATCCTAACGAGGAGTCGGTTTCACGCCGACATCTTCGCCGGTCTTCCTTATATCTTCTAAACCGAATCCAAATTAAACATGTTATATATGGAATTTGATTAGAAAAACATATAGAATTTGATTATGATGTAATTTTAGCCATTAATCATTTAAAAAAATACTATCTAGGGTGCAATCTTAATCAATAGTGGATGAACATCTCAGCAAAATCATGATTGAAGACGAAATTGAAGATCATCGCCTGCTTCTTTTGTAATGTATTCAATTTACATGCAAGCCATGTTTCAATAAAAACATGTGTAATCTTGAACTTGTGCTTTTGTAGGCAAAGACCATCTTTGTTTGGACCAGCTACAAATACTTAGATTATACACCATTTTTGTAAATTAAGAGTGTGTCGATTCTTTGCTCCTGCTGCAACGACGGGCCCTTTTGCTAGTATCTAGTAAAGTACGACATGACGTCGACACACCATTACACCGTGGTGTTCCGGTGGCGGAGTTGCTAAACTATTCCGCATTGTTTCAAATGAAGACCAAACTCAGAATCAAATATTTCCTCCATGACCAGATCATAGAAACTTTATTTCTTGTTAAGATGATTTTCCACTTCACTCGAAATTCTTTGAACTTTTCAAATGTTTCGCATTTATGTTTCATTGTTGATATACCCATATCCGCTTAGATCAACTGAAGGTGAGAAAATAACGATACTCGTCATGACCTCAACATTCATTGGTCCACATACATCAAGATATGATTTCCAATAAATTGCTGTTCGGTCCATTGTTCCGAGAACGATGTTTTAGTCATCTTGCCCATGAGGCATGGTTCGCAGTACCAAGTGATTCATAATCAAGGATTCCAAAAGTCCATCAATGGAGTTTTCATGCGCTTTTACACCAATATGACCTAAACGGCAAGTACACAAATAAGTTGCACTATCATTATCAACTCTATCTTTTGGCTTCAATATTATGAATATGTATCACTACTATCGAGATTCAAAAGAATAGACCACTCTTCAGGGTGCATGACCATAAAAGATATTACTCATATAAATAGAACAACCATTATTCTTTATTTAAATGAATAACCGCTCTTGCATCAAACAAGAACTAGATACAATATTCATGCTTAACGCCGCACCAAATAACAATTATTCAGTCTCAAACTAATCCAAGGTAGATGTAGAGGTAGCGCCGAATCGCGATCACATCGACTTTTGGAACCATTTCACGCATCGCCACCCTCCCCTTAGCCACGCTTAATCCGTAGTCCTTGTTTCGAGTTGCAAATATTAGCAACAAAACCAAGATTAAACTGTGCACTATCATGGCATTAGTATGGTACACATCAATAACATGTATATCATACATACCTTTGTTCACCTTGCCATCCTTCTTATCCGCCAAATACTTGGGAGGCCTGCTCAAAGGACCAGTCCCTTTAAAGAAGCACTCACCTGAGCTTAGGTCCAAACTTGGGCTTCTTCACTTGAGCAAGAACTTGCTTGCTGTCATTTGAAGTTCCCCTTCCCTTTATTTTTTCTTGAAATGGTGGTCTTGTTGACCATCAACACTTGATGCTCCTTCTGATTTCTACCTCCGCTGCCTTAGCACGCAAGAGCTCGGAATTGTCTTATCCATCCTTGCATATTATAGTTCATCACGAAGCTCTTGTAGCTTGGGCGTGATTGAAGAATTTCACGATGACACTATCATCCGAAGATTAACTCCCAGCTTGAATCAAGTGATTGTTATACCCGCATTTTGAGTATATGCTCACCGATGTAACTATTCTCCTCCATCTTGCATCCAGAGAACTTATTGAGACTTCATATCTCTCAATCCGGCATATTCTTGAAATATTAACTTCAACTCTCGAACATCTCATATGCTCCATGACGCTCAAAACATTGTTGAAGTCCCGTTCTAAGTCGTAGCATGGCACACCGAACTATCAAGTAGTCATCAGCTTTGCTCGCCAGACGCTCATAACATCCGGCGCTGTTCTCAGAAGGGTTTGGCACCCAGCGGTGCTTCCAGATCGTAATTCTTCCGCAGGCAAAGAATGAGGATAATCTCGTTACGGACCAGTCCGTAATTGCTACCATCATCTTTCAACTTTGCTTTCTAGGAACACTGCCGATTTCGGTTCCGTAAAACCCTTAAGGTTCAACACCTGGGTGCGAAGATCTCCCCTACCTAATCACGCCTCACCCTCACCGCGATCTCTAAGGTTAAACTCGACGTAAATCGCAACACAAGGGACACAAGATTTATATCGGTTCGGCCACTGCTGTGGTGTAATACCCTATCCGGTGTAGTGGTGGTGGATTCCTGGGCTGATGATGAAGAATAAGGGAAGAACAGCTTCCGAGGAGAGGTGTTCTTGTGCTTGGCTTAACTTGTGTGGGTGAGGATTGCTCAAGGTGAGTTGTCCTCCCTATGGTGGTGGCTAGTCCTATTTATAGGGGCATTGGTCCTCTTCCCAAATATTGAACGGAAGGATGCCACAACTGCCAGTTGAAGGGAGACAACTAGTACAAGCAACTCGACAAAAGTAGTTCGGCATTAAAGGCTCTGTGACACCGTCTTGGGTCCATGGTGACTCATTCTGCCAGCTCCTTGCTGGTCTTGTCTCATGCAAATGATATGGAAACCTGTCGATGCCTCGGTACTCCTCGCCACGCTTGCCTCCTTAGCACCCAATGGGAAACAGGAAGCTGCAACTGGCTTCCGCCTGCCTTGATCATGGTTTATCACGGAAACCTCGCGAGGTACCCCTTGCCATGATTCCCGCCTCATGAAAGCCAAAGATGTAGGGAGGCCCCGAGGCGTTCTGTGTCGCCCGCCACAGGCTTGCCTCGCGAGGGTCTTGAGCCTGTTATGAAGACAGCCGATCGGGTCATGAGTGAGCTGGTCATGGCAAAACCTGGGACCCCTGCCTCGAATGCCGAGTAGGATTCCCCTGTGCCCATATGCTTGACTTGGCTTGCATGGCCAAATGCGGTGAGCTGGCCCAACAGCCTCGCGCCTTGGTCGCACGCTGGTGATTGATTGATGTGGGCGCCCCGCTTCCCCATGCAGCCTTGAACTACCGGCTAGGCGGCCATGACATCTGATGTCTACACAACCTTTTCTTGTAGACGTTAGCTTCAAGTGCAGAGGTTTGTAGGACAAGAGCAAATTTCCTCAAGTGGATGACCTAAGGTTTATCAATCCGTGGGAGAAGATGGTCTCTCTCAAACAACCCCTCAACCAAATAACAAAGAGTCTTGTGTCCCCAACACACCCAATACAATGGTAAATTGTATAGGTGCACTAGTTCTGAAGAGATGGTGATACAAGTGCAATATGGATGGTAGATAAAGGTTTTGTAATCTGAAAATATAAAACAGCAAGGTAGCGAAATATAAAAGTGAGCGTAAACGGTATTGCAATGCTAGGAAACAAGGCCTAGGGTCATACTTTCACTAGTGCAAGTTCTCTCAACAATAATAACATAATGGATCATATAACTATCCCTCAACATGCAACAAAGAGTCACTCCAAAGTCACTAATAGCGGAGAACAAATGAAGAGATTATGGTAGGTACAAAACCACCTCAAAGTTATTCTTTCCAATCAATCCATTGGCTATTCCTATAAGTGTCACAAACAGCCCTAGAGTTCTACTAGAATAACACCAAGATACAAATCAACCAAAACCCTAATGTCACCTAGATACTCCAATGTCACCTCAAGTATCCGTGGTATGATTATACGATATGCATCACACAATCTCAGATTCATCTATTCAACCAACACATAGAACCTCAAAGAGTGCCCCAAAGTTTCTACCGAGAATCAAGACGAAAACGTGCCAACCCCTATGCATAGGTTCATGGGCGGAACCCGCAAGTTGATCACCAAACATACATCAAGTGAATCACGGATATCCCATTGTCACCACAGACACGAGATACATCAAGTGTTCTCAAATCTTTAAAGACTCAATCCGATAAGATTACTTCAAAGGAAAACTCAATCCATTACAAGAGAGTAGAGGGGAGAAGCAACATAAGATCCAACTATAGCAAAGCTCATGATACATCAAGATCGTGCCAAATCAAGAACACGAGAGAGAGAGAGAGAGAGATCAAACACAGCTACTGGTACATACCTCAGCCCCGAGGGTGAACTACCTCCTCGCCATGGAGAGCGCCGGATGATGAAGATGGCCACCGTGAGGGTTCCTCCGCAGGTGCCGAACAGGTCCCCATTGACTTTTGGTGGCTATGAGGCTGCATGGCGCGGAACTCCCGATCTATTCTCTGCTCGAAGTTTTAGGTACGAGGTATATATGGGTGCAGAAGCACGCTTGGAGCTGGGGGCCCACGAGGCGTGGGCGTCTTGGGGGTGGGCGCGCCCACCCTCGTGAGCACCTCTCTCCTAACGTGGGGTCCAAGTCCATCCAGCTTTCCTTCCAAAATAACTTCTCCAATTGATTTCGCTCCGCTTCGACTTTGATATTCCTTTTTCAAACACTGAATAGGCATAAAAAACAAATCTGGGCTGGGCCTCCGTTAATAGGTTAGTCCCAAAAATAATATAAAAGTGGATAATAAAGCCCAATATTGCCTAAAACAGTAGATAATATAGCATGGAGCAATAAAATTATAGATACGTTGGACGATCAAGCATCCCCAAGCTTAATTCCTCGTCATTCTAGTAGGTAAATGATAAATAAGAATTTTTGATGCGGAGCTACTTGCCATAATTTCATTGTAAATCTTAATTGTGGCATGAATATTCAGATCCGAAAGATTCAAGACAAAAGTTCAATATTGACATAAAAATAATAATACTTCAAGCATACTAACAAAGCAATTATATCTTCTCAAAATAACATGGCCAAAGAAAGTTATCCTACAAAAAATATAGTCCGGCTATGCTCTATCTTCACCACACAAAGTATTTAAATCATGCACAACCCCGATGACAAGCCAAGCAATTGTTTCATACTTTGACATTCTCAAACTTTTTCAATCTTCACGCAATACATGAGCGTGAGCCATGGATATAACACTATATGTGGAATAGAATGGTGGTTGGGAGAAGACAAAAAGGAGAAGATAGTCTCACATCAACTAGGCGATCAACGGGCTATGAGATGCCCATCAATAGATATCAATGTGAGTGAGTAGGGATTGCCATGCAACGGATGCACTAGAGCTATAAGTATATGAAAGCTCAACAAAAGAAACTAAGTGGGTGTGCATCCAACTCGCTGCTCACGAAGACTAGGGCATTTTGAGGAAGCCCATCATTGAATATAAGCCAAGTTCTATAATGTAAAATTCCCACTAGTATATGAAAGGACAATAGGAGACTCTCATCATGAAGATCATGGTGCTACTTTGAATCACAAGTGGTAAAAGGATAGTAGCATTGTCCCTTCTCTCTTTCTCTTTTTTTTATTTTTTTTTATTTTTGGCCTTTCACCTTTTTGGCCTCTTTTTTTCTCTTTTTATTTTTTTATTTTTTCGTCTGGAGTCTCATCCCGACATGTGGGGAATCATAGTCTACATCATCCTTTCCTCACTGGGACAATGCCTAATAATGATGATCATCACACTTTATTTTTATTACAACTCAACAATTACAATTGATACTTAGAACAAAATATGACTTATATGAATGCCTCCAAGGGTGTATGATACGCTCAACGTCTATAATTTTTGATTGCTCCATGCTATATTATCTACTGTTTTGGGCAATATTGGGCTTTATTATCCACTTTATATTATTTTTGGGACTAACCTATTAACCGAGGCCAGCCTAGATTTGTTGTTTTATGCCTATTTCAAATTTTTCGAGGAAAAGGAATATCAAACGGAGTCAAACGGAACGAATCAACTAGAGAAGTTATTTTGGAAGGAAATCTATCAGAGACTGGACCCTACGTCAGAGATGAGGGAGGTGCCTTAGGGTGGGGGGGGCGGGCCGCCTCGTGGGGGCCCCCCGTAGTCCACCGACGCATCTGCACCCATATATACCTAATGATCGTAAAACTTCCGTAATGAGATTAGATCGAGTTCCGCCACAAAACCTCCAGAGCCACCAAAACCAATCGACCCTGCTCCGCAAGACCGCCGGAGGGGGGAACCTCACCGTGGCCATCTTCATCATCCGGCGCTTTCCATGACGAGGAGGGAGTAGTTCACCGGGCTGAGGGTATACCAGAAGCTATGTGTTTGATCTCTCTCTCGATCTTGATTTGGCACGATCTTGATGTATCGCGAGCTTTGCTATTATAGTTGGATCTTATGTTTCTTCTCCTCTTATCTCTTTGTAATGGATTGAGTTTTCCCTTGAAGTTATCTTATCGGATTGAGTCTTTAAAGATTTGAGAACACTTGATGTATGTCTTGCCGCGGCGATCTCTGGTGACAATGGGATATCACGTGATTCACTTGATGTATGTTTGGTGATCAACTATGGGTTCCACCATGAACTATGCATAGGGGTTGGCACACGCCGCCTTGATTCTCCGTAGAAACTTTGGGCACTTTTGAGGTTCTATGTGTTGGTTGAATAAATGAATCAGATTGTGTGATGCATATCATATAATCATGCCCACGGATACTTGAGGTGACATTTGAGTATCTAGGTGACATTAGGTTTTGGTTGATTTGTATCTTAAGGTGTTATTCTAGTTCAAACTCTAGGGCTGTTTGTGACACTTATAGAATAGCCCAACGGATTGATTGGAAAGAATAACTTTGAGGTGGTTTCGCACCTACCATAATCTCTTCGCTTGTTCTCCGCTATTAGTGACTTGGAGTGACTTTGTTGCATGTTGAGGGATAGTTATGATCCAATTATGTTATTATTGTTGAGAGAACTTGCACTAGTGAAAGTATGAACCCTAGGCCTTGTTTCCTATCATTGCAATACCGCTACGCCACTTTTATCGCCATACCTTGCTGTTTTTATATTTTCAGATTACAAAACCTTTATCTACCATCCATATTGCACTTGTATCACCATCTCTTCACGAACTAGTGCACCTATACAATTTACCATTGTATTGGGTGTGTTGGGGACACAAGAGACTCTTGTTATTTGGTTGCCGGGTTTTTGAGAGACCATCTTCATCCTATGCCTCCCACGATTGATAAACCTTAGGTCATCCACTTGAGGGAAATTGCTACATGTCCTACAAACATGTGCATTGCTGAGGCCCAACAACGTTCACAAGAAGAAGGTTGCATAGTAGACATCAAGCTCTTTTCTCGCTTCGCTGTCGGGAGGCTAGGTAAGTGCGTATATCTTTAGATCTTGCAATCTATTTTGTTTCTTGTTTTAGCACTAGTTTAGTTTATAAAATAAAACTACAAAAAATGGAATTGAGTTTGTCTCATACGCTTCATCTTTTAATATCTTTCGTGAGTATGATGGAAAGGAAAATTGTGCCCAAGTGTTAGAAGAAGAATGCATAAAATGTTTGGCACTAAATCTTTGAATGATGAGCATGATTGCAATGTTGTTAGTATGAATTCTTGAATATCCATGATGCTAATGATATGCAAAGCCACAAGCTTGGGGAAGCTATGTTTGATGAAGATGATATTTTTGTCCCAAGCTTTGATGAGAAAATTTACTATGATGAAAGCATGCCTCCATCTATGATGATTATTGTGATGACTTGTATGCTTTAAAGAATAATGATAACCATGAAAGAAGATTCCGCAGGCCAAAGAACTAGTCCGCCCTACTCAGCAAAAGAATGTCAACTCCATCCTAAGAAGCGTAAAGCGATCCTCAAGCATCATGAAATTTTATAGCATTCTCGTCATATTTTCTACATGTTTCTTACCCATCTCTTTTAGAAAATAAGGTTAAACGATAGAAGACTTCCTCCATTGGGATCAGATTCGAGGAAAATATCTTATGGGAATTTCTATGCTCCAATGCTGATGTAAGTACCGCTGTATATCACTATATTTTTACATCAACATGTATTTTGTTAATCGCATGAATCTAACCTTTATCTGATCTAAAATTAGTTGTAGCAAAATGTTAAAGGCGCCTAATGTTTATTTTTGTAAGGAAAACTGCCCGGTAGTTTCTCAAATATCGAGCTGCATGAATGTACTATCTCATATCACGCACATTATCAATTATAGTGCTTCTCCGTTGCCCATTCATTCATTGTGTCAATGTTGCTTTCAGACCACCATCACTTGCCGATGATAGCTGTGCCATATTGTGTTAATTTGGTGTAGGCTAGTTGCCCAAACGCTCGCTGTGTCAATGTTGCTTTCCTATTATCCGACGGCCAATGATAGCAATGCTAGTGTGTTAATTTTGTGCGGCTGTCAAGATAAGAAGACAAACTCGAAAATAGCAAGGCAACCCCATTGTTTCTTTCCAAGAATCTAGGCTGTAATATGGCAATAACTCATGATTAATCTGTTTGGTTCCTGCCCTAATTTATGTTATGATGCAAAGGGTTTCGAGACACTCCAATATCAATAATACAAGCTCTGCCAAAATCGCCATCCTGAATTTGTCTTTCAAGATCCTCCCTTAATGCAACGGAATAAATGTATGTTTGTGAACCAATTAATGGCTGAAGCAATGATGAAAATGGTGGATGAATCAGAGAAAGGTGAGTCGCAACACAACAACGGATCAATGTTTTCAAAGAAAGTGTGGCAAAGCATAAAAGAACTTGCTAACATGCTTATGGGCGCCATCTCGGCCGAGGTTGCAGATTGTGACGTTGTAGATGGTTAGGTTCGCTTATTTATTTGCAATCGCATCAATCTTTGATTGCCCAAAGGATGTAATTTCGTAGTATATGCCGGATGTGCAACATTATTCCCTCAGATGTCGAATCTTTGCGTGATCGGTTTTGGTCCTGCGCATAATTGCTCGTCAGAATGGACTCAAATTATCTAATTGGCTCTAAAGACATGTATACGAATCCTTTAGTGGGCCCATTAAGTTAATGGGCCGCATTAGGCCGAAGTTAATGGTCGGCCTTCTACTCTCCCGGTCGTTAACAAGCCGACATCGAAGGGCAACAGTGGCCCAAGTTTATTTCACGGTCGTATTGTGTCACATTAAGTTTGGGCTACATATGGCCCAATCTATACTATAGGCCTTTAGCAGTGCCGAAGAGACAATGGCTTGTACTGGACCATGAAGACCATGGGCCGCTAAGAGGCCGAAGTCAGGTCATATTGTAAATGGCCCAATCAGGTTGTGGGCCTTTAGCAGCCAAAGAGAAACCGGGCTGGTATTGGACCATGAAGGGCACAATGTTAAAAGGCCAAACTAAGGTCCACCTACAAATGGCCCAACTCATTTATGGTCCGTTATCGTGCCGAAGGGCACATTGTATCGGAATTGGCCCAACACTTAAATCGGTCGCTAAAAGGCCAAAACTCAGTCCGACTACAAATGGCCCAATTGATTTATGGTCCGTTAACAGTCGAAGTGACACTGGCCGTAAAATTGGCCCAACACTTAAATGGGCCGAAGGTCAAACTTAGGTCCGACAACAAATGGCCCATCAGATTTATGGGTCAACAATCGCCGAAGACACACCGGGCCGTAAACTAGACCAACATTTAAATGGGTCGCTAAAAGGCCGAAAAGATGTACATCCCAAAATTGGCCCATCCATTAAATGGGCCATAACAGTGGCAAAATCTTATCGGGCCGATATTGAGCCCAAATATATAGCGGGCTGTTAACGAGCTTGAATCGATCGATGGGCTGCAATGGTGTCAAATCTTTAATGGGTCGCTGACGGTCGAATTGGCACATCTCGTATGTGTCGGGCTTAAATGGACCTGACACAAGTAGGCCTTATATGGCTAGCTCGCTAATTTTTACCGGGCCGCTTTTTCACAGTGAATGGGCCTCTCATGGCCGTGCTATGTGTCGACGTATCATAGGCGCTCTTCCGTCCAATGACCGGATGACATCCGTCCCAACGATGAGCTTCACACGCTTTTTCCACCAATGATGATTTTACACGGAAAATCCCATTGGTCGGGTGTTAACGGGTTATCGGATCCAAAACCCGACGCGATAGCTAAACGGGCGTTCGCTATTGGTGGATGCCACGTGTAGCGGGTTACCTTGACGAAAAGCACTTCCGGACGCGACGTATCGTCATGGAAGTGGACACTTTCGTGATGATAATTTTGGTAATGTCATGGAACACTTCTCACGACAAAGACATGTATGACTATCTTGATTCGCATTATAAATTTGTCATGGATGTACATGCATGACAAAAACGCGACCTATCGTGGGACAAACACGATCATCACTAAGTGTATTTTTGTAGTGACCCCAAACGGACGTCCGTTCTGGCCGGATTTTGTCCCTTTGGGTAGGGCGATGGGTCGTGGTCCGGCCCGTCCTAGGATGCGTGTGTGGTCGGTTGCCAAAATGCCGCATCCGCTTGCCACATCTCTATCCACTGTACAAAATGCCCATATTTTCATATCAAAACTAGTTTGCACGCCCAAATATTAATTGTCTAAAAAATAAAATAGTTTTACAACCCAATTGAAATTGTTGTCTCGATAAAATAGTTTTACAACCAAATTGAAATTGTCTTCAACGAAGATAAATGAACCAATACATCTATTGGTTGCCAATATGATCCCACACATGCTCAACCAAGTCATTTGAAGATCCAAATGAGTGTGCCAATCACGCAGCTCACGATGGAATTGGACAAACTGCTCAAATGTGGTCGGTTCTGGTGCAGGGGCTCAATTTTTCACCTTGATAATCAAATCCTTGGTCGAAGATGCTTCTCATCACGCCGCCCTCGACGATCATGTTGTGAATGATGACACAAGCAGTCATCACCTCCCAAAGCTTCCTTTTCATCCCATGACAATGCATGGTTTTGAACGATACCTCGCCGGGATTGAAGCACACCAAAAGCATCGCTCCACATCCTTTCTAGCACTCTCTTGCATTTGGGCAAATCTTCTTCTTCTCACCTTGGGGGTTCGAGATTGTCTTCACAAAAGTTGACTCACTTAGGATATATACCATCGCTAGATAGTATCCCTTGTTGTATCGGGTGGCCGCTGATCTCAAAGTTGATGGGGGGAGTGGCCTTCTCGCAAGCTTCATGGAAGACTTGAGAATGCTGCTGCGACGCTGATATCATTGTGAGAACCTGCCATGTCAAGAAAGATCGCCATATCCAAAGATCCCGGCTAAGCCATCGTTGGGGAACGAGTAATTTCAAAAAATTCCTACACAACGCAAGATCATGGTGATGCATAGAAACTAGGGGAGAGTATTGTCTACGCACTCGTGAGACCATAAGCGGAAGCGCATGACAACGCAGCTTGATGTAGTCGACGCCTTCACGATCCGACCGATCCAAGTACCAACACACGGCACCTCCGAAGTTCAGCACACGCTCAGCTCGGTGACGTCCCCACTAACTCACGATCCAAAGCAGAGCTTCGAGGAAGACTTCCACAAGATGACAGCGTGATGACGGTGATGATGATGCTACGGACGCAGGGCTTCGCTTCTTAAGCACCGCTATGATATGACCGAGGTGGATTATGGTGGAGGGGGGCACCGCACACGGCTAAAAAATCAACTCGATCAACTTGTGTATCTATGGGGTGCCCCATAACCTATAAGTATAGGGGATCGCAATAGTTTTCGATAAGTAAGAATGTCGAACCCAACGAGGAGCTAAAGGTAGAACAAATATTCCTCAAGTTCTATTGACCATCGACAACTCTCTACGCGACGCTTAGCGTCGCTTTATCTGAAACAAGTATGAAACTAAAAGTACTTTGTAGGTGTTTTTGGATAGGTTTGCAAGATAATAAAGAGCGCCAGAATAAAAGTAGGGGCTGTTTAGATAAAAGACACAATAAAGTTAGTATAGCGAGTGTGGAAAAGTGGTGGTAGGAGTTGCTAAATTGTCCCTAAGCAATTGACTACTTTACTAGACCGATAGCAAGTTTTATGTGGAGAGGCCATCGCTAGCATGTCATCCCTTACTTGGAATTCTATGCACTTATGATTGAACTATTAGCAAGTCCCAAGAATACTCTAAGTTCATTAAGGTAAAACCCAACCATAGCATTAAGATATATTGGTCCCCTTCAATCCTGTGATGCATCAATTTCTATGCTAGGTTGAAGCCTCACTACTTGCCTCCAATACATAGTCCTATCAACATACAACTAACCCTATGGTGTGATCCACGCCGCGCCATATGATGGGCACCAAAGGACAGCAACATAACCACAAGCAAATTAAATCAATCATAGCAATTCATCAACCACCGATAGGACAACGAAAAATCTACTCGTACATCATAGGATGGCAACACATCATCGGATAATAATATGAAGCATAAAGCACCATGTTCAAGTAGAGGTATAGCGGGTTGCGGAGAGTGGACCGCCAGAGAGAGGAGGGAAGGTGATGGAGATGTTGGTGAACATGGATGGGAGGTGTTGGTGTAGATCGCAGTGATGATGATGGCTTTGCAAGTGCTCCAAATACCACCGGAAGCGCAGGAGAGAGCCTCCTCTTCTTTCTTCTTTCTTGACCTTCTCCCTAGATGGGAGAAGGGTTTCACCTATGGTCCATGGTCTCCATGGCATGGGAGGGGCGAGAGCCCTCCGAGATTGGATATGTCTCTCTGCTCTCTCTCTGCTTCGCGGCTCTCCTCCGCTGCCCTTTCACCTGCTTTCTTTTATATCCGGAGAAACGAATCTGATTGGGTTGAATCTTTCACCAGATCTTTCTCATAAAATTAGCTTTCTTGGCAAAAGTAGAGCGTTAATCGCTTTACGGGTGCTCACGAGGGTCCAGGCGCCGCCTCCGGGCGCCGCCTCTGCCTCTCGTGGCCCCTGCACTGCCTCGCTGATTTTACTTCCCAAAATCATAAATATTCCAAAATAATTCTTCATCCGCTTTTATCCCGCTTCGACTCGCTTGATATGGGGTTTTTGGCAAACATAAAACATGCAACAAACAGGAACTCGCACCGGCAATCGGATCAATATGTTAGTCCTAAAAATAATATAAAAATTTTCCTAAAGTATATGAAAGTTGAATAATATTGGCATGGAACCATCAAAATTATACATACGATTTGAGAAGTATCATGCCCCTTCCCCGTGATATAAAGGAGTGGAGGAGGGGGAGTAGGATTCCAAACTGCTCCAAGAGTAGGAGTAGGAGGGAAGGAAGGAGGAGGGGAGGAAAAGGCCCCCCTTCCTTGTCCAATTCGACTAGAGGGGAGGGGGCGCGCCTGCCCCGGCCCTCCCTCCTCTTCTCCACTAAGGCCCAATAGGCCCATTACACTCCTCGGGGGTTCCAAGAACCCCTGCACTCCAGATTTGTCCGAACTTACCCGAACCCTTCCAAGTCCAAACATAGTCCTCCAATATATCGATCTTTATGTCTCACCATTTCGAGACTCCTCGTGTCCGTGATCATATCCGAGACTAAATACCTTCGTGCATCATCAAAACACATAAACTCATATTACCGATCGTCACCGAACGTTAAGCGCGGCGGGACCCTACGGTTCGAGAACTATGTAGACATGACCGAGACATTCGCCTCCCATAATAACCAATAGCGAACCCGGATGCTCATATTGGTTCCTACATATTCTACGTAAGATCTTTATCAATAAACCGCATAACAACATAACGTTGTTCCCTTTGTCATCGATATGTTATCTTGCCTCGAGATTCATCTTCAGATCCCAATACCTAGTTCAATCTCGTTACCAAAGAAGTCTCTTTACTCGCCCGTGAATACATCATCCCGCTACTAACTCATTAGTTGCATTGCTTGCAAGGCTTATAGTGATGTGCATTACGATGAGGGCCCAGATACCTCTACGACAATCGGAGTGACAAATCCTAATCTTGATCTATGCCAACTCAACAAGTACCATCGGAGACACTAGAGAGCACCTTTATAATCACCCAGCCATTACGCTAGACGCTTAGTAGCACACAAAGTGTTCCTCCGTATTCGTGAGTTGCATAATCTCATAGTCGAGGAACATGTATAAGCTGCGAAGAAAGCAACAAGAACATACTAAATGATCAAGTGCTAAGCTAATGTATCGGTTGAGTCAATCACATCATTCTCTAATGATGTGATCCCGTTAATCAAATGACAATCGGATGTCTATGGCTAGGAAACTTAACCATCTTTGATTCAACGAGCTAGTCAAGTAGAGGCATACTAGTGACACTGCTTGTCTATGTATTCACACATGTACTAAGTTTCCGCTAATACAATTCTAGCATGAATAATAAACATTTATCATGATATAAGGAAATATAAATAATAACTTTATTATTGCCTCTAGGGCATATTTTCTGTCCTCCCACTTGCACTAGAGTCAACAATCTAGATTAAACAGTAATGATTCTAACACCCATGGAGTCTTTTGGTGCCGATCATGTTTTGCTCGTGAGAGAGGCTTAGTCAATCGGATCTACAACATTAAGATCCAGATGTATCTTGCAATCTTCTATGTCTCCATCCTTGACTTGGTCATGGATGGAATTGAAGCGCCTCTTGATGTGTTTGGTTCTTGTAGAAATCTGGATTCCTTTGCCAAGGCAATTGCACCAAGATTGTCACAAAAGATTTTCATTGGCCCGGCACTAGGTATGACACCTAGATCGGATATGAACTCCTTCATCCAGTCTCCTTCATTTGCTGCTTCAAGCAGCTATATACTCCGCCTCGCACGTGAGATCCCGCCACGATGCTTTGCTTAGAACCGCCAACCGATAGCTCCACCGCTCAATATAAATATCGATTCGGTTTGTGACTTAGAGTCATCCGGATCAAAGGTCAAAGCTTGCATCGACGTAACCATTTACAATGAGCCTCTTTGTCACCTCCATAAACGATAAACATATCCTTAGTCCTTTTCTGTATTTCAGATGTTCTTGACCGATGTATAGTGCTCCACTCCGGATTACTTTGGTACCTCCCCTCGCTAAGCTAATAGCAAGGCACACATCACGCCCTGCACACAGCATTGCATACATGATAGAGCCTATGGTCAAGCATAGGAACATCTTTCATTTTCTCTCTATCTTCTCAAGTGGTCGGGCATTGAGTCCTGACTCAACTTCACACCTTGTAAATACGTGCAAGAACCCTTTCTTTTGCTTCATCCATTTTGAACTTCTTCAAAACTTTATCAAGGTATGTGCTTTGTGAAAGTCCAATTAAGCCGCCTTGATCTATCTCTATAGATCTTCATGTCCAATATATAAGCAGCTTCACCGAGGTCTTTCATTGAAAAACTCTTATTCAAGTATCCTTTTATGCTATCCAGAAATTCTATATCATTTCCAATCAACAATATGTCATCCACATATAATATTAGAAATGCCACAGTCTTCCACTCACTTTCTTGAAAATACAAAGTGCTTCTAAAAACTCAGATAAAACCATATGCTTTGATCACACTATCAAAACGCTTATTCCAACTCCGAGATGCTTGCACCAGTCCATAGATGGATTGTCGGAGCTTGCACACTTTGTTAGCACCCTTTGGATCGATAAAACCTTCAAAGTTGCATCATATACAACCTCCTCCGTAAATCCATTCAGGAATGCAGCTTTACATCCATTTTCCAAATTTCATAATCATACAATGCGCAAATCGCTAACATGTTTCGGACGGACTTAAGCATCGCCACGGGTGAGAAAGTCCCATCGAGTCAACTCCTTGAACTTGTCAAAACCTTTCGAAAAGTTTCGAGCTTTGTAGATAAAGACCATTACCGTCGCTGGCCACTTCTTCTTGAAGATCCATTTATTCTCTATGGCTTGCCGATCATTGGGCAAGTCAACCAAAGTTCACACTTTGTTCTCGCATACGGATCCCATCTCGCATTTCATGGCCTCAAGCCATTTTATGGAATCGGGCTCATCATTGCTTCCTCATAGTTCGTGAGGTTCGCCATGGTCAAGTAACATGACCTCCGTAACAGGATTACCGTGATCACCGGTGCGGATATTACTCTAGTTGACCTCCGAGGTTTGGTAGTAATAATTGACCTCGTTACATGATCATCATCATTAGCTTCCTCGCTAATTGGTGTAGTAGTCACAGAATAGATTTCTGTGATGAACTACTTTCCAATAAGGGAATAGGTACGCTACTCTCATCAAGTTCTACTTTCCTCCCACTCACTTCTTTTCGAGAGAAACTCCTCTCTAGAAAGGATCCATTCTTAGCAACGAAAAGTCTTGCCTTCGGATATGTGATAGAAGGTGTACCCAACAGTTTCCTTTGGGTATCCTAGGAAGACACATTCTTCGATTTGGGTTCGAGCTTATCAGGTTGAAGCTTTTTCACATAACCATCGCAGCCCCAAACTTTAAGAAACGCACAAATTTTGTTTCTTGCCAAACCACAGCTCATAAGGCGTCATCTCAATGGATTTAGATGGTGCCCTATTTAATGTGAATGCCGCCTTCTAAAGCATAACCCCAAAATGATAGCGGTAAATCAAGAAGAGACATCATAGATCGCACTATATCTAGTAATAATAAAAGAAATAGGTATTCTTAGTCCGTCATGCTATTTTTTTAGAAAACCCCTAATATTTCCGACATTAAACCAAAGAAGACATATCAATATTAAATATATTTTAAATACTTATATCTTCTAAACCAGAACTCCAAATTAAACATGTTATATATGGAATTTGATTAGAAAAACATATAGAATTTGATTATGATGTAATTTTAGCCATTAATCATTTAAAAAAATACTATCTAGGGTGCAATCTTAATCAATAGTGGATGAACATCTCAGCAAAATCATGATTGAAGATTTAAATTGAAGATCACTTCGCCTGCTTTGTAATGTATTCAATTTACATGCAAGCCATGTTTCAATAAAAACATGTGTAATCTTGAACTTGTGCTTTGTAGGCAAAGACCATCTTTGTTTGGACCGTAGCTACAAATACTTAGATTATACACCATTTTTTGTAAATTAAGAGTGTGTCGATTCTTTGCTCCTGCTGCAACGCACGGGCCCTTTTGCTAGTATCTAGTAAAGTACGACGATGACGCTCGACACACCATACACACCGTGGTGTTCCGGTGGCGGAGTTGCTAAACTATTCCGCATTGTTTCAAATGAAGACCAAACTCAGAATCAAATATTCTCCTCCATGACCAGATCATAGAAACTTTATTTCTTGTTAAGATGATTTTCCACTTCACTCTGAAATTCTTTTGAACTTTTCAAATGTTTCGCATTTATGTTTCATTAAGTTGATATACCCATATCCGCTTAGATCAACTGTGAAGGTGAGAAAATAACGATATTCATCATGTAGCCTCAACATTCATTGGTCCACATACATCAGCAAGATGTATGATTTCCAATAAATCTGTTGTTCGGTCCATTGTTCCGGAGAACGATGTTTTAGTCATCTTGCCCATGAGGCATGGTTCGTAAGTACCAAGTGATTCATAATCAAGGATTCCAAAAGTCCATCGTAATGGAGTTTCTTCATGCGCTTTACACCAATATGACCTAAACGGCAAAGCACACAAATAAGTTGCACTATCATTATCAACTCTGCATCTTTTGGCTTCAATATTATGAATATGTGTATCACTACTATCGAGATTCAAAAGAATAGACCACTCTTCAAGGGTGCATGACCATAAAAGATATTACTCATATAAATAGAACAACCATTATTCTCTTTATTTAAATGAATAACCGCCTTGCATCAAACAAGAACTAGATACAATATTCATGCTTAACGCCGCACCAAATAACAATTATTCAGGTCTAAAACTAATCCCAAGGTAGATGTAGAGGTAGCGTGTCGATCGCGATCACATCGACTTTTGGAACCATTTCACGCCAAGATCGTCAGACGTCGCCCTTAGCCAATATTCGCTTAATCCGTAGTCCTTGTTTCGAAGTTGCAAATATTAGCAACAAAACCAGATTAAATAACTGTGCACTCATCATGAGCATTAGTATGGTACACATCAATAACATGTATATCACATATACCTTTGTTCACCTTGCCATCCTTCTTATCCGCCAAATACTTGGGACAGTTCTGGCTCAAAGGACCAGTCCCTTGCAGAGAAGCACTCAGCCTCGTGCTTAGGTCCAAACTTGGGCTTCTTCACTTGAGCAAAGAACTTGCTTTGCTCGCTGCCTTGAAGTTCCCTCTTCCTTTACCTTTTTCTTGAAACTGTGGTCTTGTTGACCATCAACACTTGATGCTCCTTCTGATTTCTACCTCCGCGCTTTTAGCACTGCCAAGAGCTCGGAATTGTCTTATCCATCCCTTGCATATTATAGTTCATTAACGTTTCTTGTAGCTTGGTGGCAGTGATTGAAGAATTCGTCGATGACACTATCATCCGGAAGATTAACTCCCAGCTTGAATCAAGTGATTGTTATACCCTGACATTTTGAGTATATGCTCACCGATAACTATTCTCCTCCATCTTGCATCTCAGAGAACTTATTGGAGACTTCATATCTCTCAATCCGGCATATTCTTGAAATATTAACTTCAACTCCTCGAACATCTCATATGCTCCATGACGCTCAAAACATTGTTGAAGTCCCGGTTCTAAGTCGAAAGCATGGCACACCGAACTATCAAGTAGTCATCGCTTTGCTCGCCAGACGCTCATAACATCCTCGCTGTTCTCAGAAGGGTTTGGCACCCAGCGGTGCTTCCGTGATTTAATTCTTCCGTAGCAAAGAATGAGGATAATCTCAAGTTACGGACCTAGTCCGTAATTGCTACCATCATCTTTCAACTTTGCTTTCTCAAGGAACACACGCCGGATTTCGGGTTCCGTAAAACCCCTTAAGGTTCGACATGGGTGCGAAGATCTCCCCTACCTAATCACGCCCTCACCTCACCGCGATCTCTAAGGTTAAACTCGACGTAAATCGCAACACAAGGGACACAAGATTTATATCTGGTTCGGGCCACTGCTAGGTGTAATACCCTACTCCGTGTAGTGGTGGTGGATTGCCTGTGGGTGATGATGAATAGCTAAGGGAAGAACAGCTCCGAGGAGAGGTGTTCTTGTGCTTGGCGAACTTAGTGGGTGAGGATTGCTCAAGGTGAGTTGTCCCTCCCTATGGTGGTGGCTAGTCCTATTTATAGGGGCATTGGTCCTCTTCCCAAATATTGAACGAAGGGATGCCACAACGCCAGTTTGAAGGGAGACAACTAGTACAAGCAATCCCGACAAAAGTAGTCTTCACCGCCAAAGGCTCGTGGTGACACCGCCTTTTGGCTCCATGGTGACTCTCCTCTTCCGCTGCCTTGCTGGTCTTTGTCTCAGCTGCAGCGATATGGAAACCTTTTGCTCGATGCCTCGGTACTCCTCGCCCACGCTTGCCTCCTTAGCACCAACGGGAAACGAGGAAGCTGCAATCACTGGCGTCTACCGCCTTGATCACATTGGCTTGCATCACGGAAACCTCGCGAGGTACCCCTTGCCATGATCTCTCCGCCTCACGAGCCAGCATGGTGAGGCCGCCCCGAGGCGTTTTGTGTCGTCTGGCCATGAGGCTTGCCCTCGCGAGGGTCTTGAGCATTCCACTGAAGACAGCCAGATCTGGGTCAGCGGAGTGAGCGCATGCCGCCGCAGTGCAGCAACCTCGGGGACCCCTGCCTCGTAATGCCGATAGTAGCCCTGTGCCCAAGGCGCTGGTTGCTGACTTGGCTTGGATGCGGCCAAATGGCAAGTGTGGAGCATCTGGGCCCAACAGCCTCTCATGGCCTTGGTCGCTGCTGGTGATTGATTGATGTGGGCGCCCGCTTCCCATGCAGCTTGAAATCACCGGCTAGGGCGGCCATGACATCTGATGTCTACTACACAACTTTTTTCTTGTAGACGTTGTTGGGCCTCCAAGTGCAGTAGGTTTGTAGGACAGTAGCAAATTTCCTCATGTGGATGACCTAAGGTTTATCAATCCGTGGAGGTAGGATCAAGATGGTCTCTCTCAAACAACCCCGCAACCAAATAACAAAGAGTCTCTTGTGTCCCCAACACACCCAATACAATGGTAAATTGTATAGGTGCACTAGTTCGGCGTAAGAGATGGTGATACAAGTGCAATATGGATGGTAGATAAAGGTTTTTGTAATCTGAAATATAAAAACAGCAAGGTAGCGAAGCGATAAAAGTGAGCGAACGGTATTGCAATGCTAGGAAACAAGGCCTAGGGTTCATACTTTCACTAGTGCAAGTTCTCTCAACAATAATAACATAATTGGATCATATAACTATCCCACAACATGCAACAAAGAGTCACTCCAAAGTCACTAATAGCGGAGAACTAATGAAGAGATTATGGTAGGGTACAAAACCACCTCAAAGTTATTCTTTCCAATCAATCCATTGGGCTATTCCTATAAGTGTCACAAACAGCCCTAGAGTTCGACTAGAATAACACCTTAAGATACAAATCAACCAAAACCCTAATGTCACCTAGATACTCCAATGTCACCTCAAGTATCCGTGGGTGATTATACGATATGCATCACACAATCTCAGATTCATCTATTCAACCAACACATAGGACCTCAAAGAGTGCCCCAAAGTTTCTACCGAGAATCACGACAAAACGTAAAGCAACCCCTATGCATAGGTTCATGGCTGAACCGCAAGTTGATCACCAAAACATACATCAAGTGAATCACGTGATACCCCATTGTCACCACAGATACGCATACATCAAGTGTTCTCAAATCTTTAAAGACTCAATCCGATAAGATTACTTCAAAGGAAAACTCAATCCATTACAAGAGAGTAGAGGGGAGAAGCAACATAAGATCCAACTATAAAAGCAAAGCTATATGATACATCAAGATCGTACAAATCAAGAACACGAGAGAGAGAGAGAGATCAAACACATAGCTACGGTACATACCCTCAGCCACGAGGGTGAACTACTCCTCGCTCATGGAGAGCGCCGGATGATGAAGATGGCCACCGTGAGGGTCTCCTCCTGGCAGGTGCCTTAACAGGTCCCGATTGACTTTTTGTGGCTAGAAGCCGCATGCGCGGAACTCCCGATCTATTCTCCTGCTCGAAGTTTTAGGGCACGAGGTATATATGGGTGCAGAAGCACGTCTTGAGCTTTGGGCCCACGAGCGTGGCGTTCTAGGGGGGTGGGCGCCCCACCCCTCGTGAGCACCTCCCTTCTCCTAACGTGGGGTCCAAGTCCATCCGTAGCTTTCCTTCCAAAAATAACTTCTCCAATTGATTTCGCCTGTCAATTCGCTTGATATTCCTTTTCTTCAAACACCGAATAGGCATAAACACAAGAAATGGGCTGGGCCTCAAGTTAATAGGTTAGTCCCAAAATAATATAAAAGTGGATAATAAAGCCCAATATTGCCTAAAACAGTAGATAATATAGCATGGAGCAATAAAAATTATAGATACGTTGGACACGATCAAGCATCCTCAAGCTTAATTCCCGCCGTCCTCGAGTAGGTAAATGATAAATAAGAATTTTTGATGCGGAGTGCTACTTGCCATAATTTCATTGTAAATCTTCTTAATTGTGGCATGAATATTCAGATCTGAAAGATTCAAGACAAAAGTTCAATATTGACATAAAAATAATAATACTTCAAGCATACTAACAAAGCAATTATATCTTCTCAAAATAACATGGCCAAAGAAAGTTATCCCTACAAAAAAATATAGTCCTGCTATGCTCTATCTTCACCACACAAAGTATTTAAATCATGCACAACCCCGATGACAAGCCAAGCAATTGTTTCATACTTTTGACATTCTCAAACTTTTTCAATCTTCACGCAATACTGAAAGCGTGAGCCATGGATATAACACTATATGTGGAATAGAATGGTGGTTGTGGAGAAGACAAAAAGGAGAAGATAGTCTCACATCAACTAGGCGATCAACGGCTATGGAGATGCCCATCAATAGATATCAATGTGAGTGAGTAGGGATTGCCATGCAACGGATGCACTAGAGCTATAAGTATATGAAAGCTCAACAAAAGAAACTAAGTGGGTGTGCATCCAACTCGCTTGCTCACGAAGACCTAGGGCATTTTGAGGAAGCCCATCATTGGAATATACAAGCCAAGTTCTATAATGTAAAATTCCCACTAGTATATGAAAGTGACAACATAGGAGACTCTCTATCATGAAGATCATGGTGCTACTTTGAATCACAAGTGTGGTAAAAGGATAGTAGCATTGTCCTTCTCTTTTTCTCTTTTTTATTTTTTTTTTTATTTTGGCCTTTTCAATCTTTTTTATGGCCTCTTTTTTCTCTTTTTATTTTTTTATTTTTTGTCCGGAGTCTCATCCCTACATGTGGGGAATCATAGTCTACATCATCCTTTCCTCACTGGGACAATGCTCTAATAATGATGATCATCACACTTTTATTTTTATTACAACTCAACAATTACAATTCGATACTTAGAACAAAATATGACTCTATATGAATGCTCTCCTGTGTATGATACGCCTCCAACGCCTCTATATATTTTTGATTGCTCCATGCTATATTATCTACTGTTTTGGGCAATATTGGGCTTTATTATCCACTTTTATATTATTTTTGGGACTAACCTATTAACCGAGGCCCAGCCTAGATTTGTCTGTTTTATGCCTATTTCAGTTTTTCGAGGAAAAGGAATATCAAACGGAGTTTAAACGGAACGAAATCAACTAGAGAAGTTATTTTGGAAGGAAATCTATCGATAGACTTGGACCACGCGTCAGAGAGAGATGAGGAGGTGCCCTAGGGTGGGGGCGCCTCGGCCTGTGGGGGCCCCAGAGCTCCACCGACGACCTGCTGCACCCATATATACCTACGTATCGTAAAACTTCCAGAACAGAGATTAGATCGGAGTTCCGCCACAAAACCTCCAGAGCCACCAAAACCAATCGGACCTGCTCCGCACCCGCCGGAGGGGGGAACCTCACCGGTGGCCATCTTCATCATCCCGGCGCTTCCATGACGAGGAGGGAGTAGTTCACCCTGGCTGAGGGTATGTACCAAAGAGCTATGTGTTTGATCTCTCTCTCGTGATCTTGATTTGGCAACGATCTTGATGTATCGCGAGCTTTGCTATTATAGTTAGATCTTATGTTTCTTCTCCTCTTATCTCTTGTAATGGATTGAGTTTTCCCTGAAGTTATATTATCGGATTGAGTCTTTAAAGATTTGAGAACACTTGATGTATGTCTTGCCGCGGTGATCTGTGGTGACAATGGGATATCACGTGATTCACTTGATGTATGTTTTGGTGATCAACTTAGGGTTCCGCCTATGAACCTATGCATAGGGGTTGGCACACGCCGCTGTGATTCTCCCAGAGAAACTTCGGGGCACTCTTTGAGGTTCTATGTGTTGGTTGAATAAATGAATCTGAGATTGTGTGATGCATATCATATAATCATGCCCACGGATACTTGAGGTGACATTTGAGTATCTAGGTGACATTAGGGTTTTGGTTGATTTGTATCTTAAGGTGTTATTCTAGTTCAAACTCTAGGGCTGTTTGTGACACTTATAGGAATAGCCCAACCGATTGATTGGAAAGAATAACTTTGAGGTGGTTTCAGCACCCTACCATAATAATCTCTTCGCTTGTTCTCCGCTATTAGTGACTTTGGAGTGACTCTTTGTTGCATGTTGAGGGATAGTTATGTGATCCAATTATGTTATTATTGTTGAGAGAACTTGCACTAGTGAAAGTATGAACCCTAGGCCTTGTTTCCTATCATTGAATACCGCTTACGCCACTTTTATCGCCATACCTTGCTGTTTTTATATTTTCAGATTACAAAACCTTTATCTACCATCCATATTGCACTTGTATCACCATTTCTTCGCTTAACTAGTGCAATTCCTATACAATTTACCATTGTATTGGGTGTGTTGGGGACACAAGACACTTTTTGTTATTTGGTTGCCGGGTTTTTTGAGAGAGACCATCTTCATCCTATGCCTCCCACGATTGATAAACCTTAGGTCATCCACTTGAGGGAAATTTACACGTCTCTAGAAACATGTGCACTTAGGCCCAACAACGCCTACAAGAAGAAGGTTGCATAGTAGACATCAAGCTCTTTTCCGGCGCCGCTGCCGGGAGGCTAGGTAGTGTAGGTATATCTTTAGATCTTGCAATCGAATATTTTTGTTTCTTTAGTTTTAGCACTAGTTTATAAAATAAAACTACAAAAAATGGAATTGAGTTTGTCTCATACGCTCATCTTTTAATATCTTTCATGAGTATGATGGAAAGGAAAATTGTGCCCAAGTGTTAGAAGAAGAATGCATTAAAATGTTTGGCACTAAATCTTTGAATGATTAGCATGATTGCAATGTTGTTAGTATGAATTCCTTGAATATCCATGATGCTAATGATATGCAAAGCCACAAGCTTGGGGAAGCTATGTTTGATGAAGATGATATTGTTTGTCCCCAAGCTTTGATGAGAAAATTTACTATGATGAAAGCATGCTCCTATCTATGATGATTATTGTGATGACTTGTATGCTTTAAAGAATAATGATAACCATGAAACTTGTCATCTTGATCTTAATTTTCAATCATATGACAGTTATTTTGTTGAGTTTGTCTTCACTATTATTCATGAGAAGAAATTTGCTTATGTGGAGAGTAATAAAAATTATATGCTTGTAGATCATGAAAAGAATGCTTTTAGGTGCTGGTTATATTGTTGAATTCATATCATGATGCTATTGAAAATTATTATTAGGGAGGAATATATGCTTGTAGAAATTGCAATAATATCAAGTTTCCTCTCTATGTGCTTAAAGTTGGAAGTTATGCTTGTTTTGCCTTCCTAAGCTAGTTGATTATTGTTCCCATAAGTTGTTTGCTCACAAAATCCCTATGCATAGGAATTGTATTAGACTTAAATGTGCTATTCATATTCTTCATGATGCTCTCTTTATGTTTCAACTCTTATCTTTTATGCAGCATCATTGAAATCATCATGCCTAGCTAGGGCGTTAAACGTTAGCGCTTGTTGGGAGGCAAACCTAATTTTATTTTAGTTTATTGCTTTTTGGTCCTGTTTAGTAATAAATAATCTATCTAGCCTCTTGTTAGATGTGGTTTTATGTTTTAATTAGTGTTTTTGCCAAGTAAAACCTTTGGGAAGACTTGGGTAAAGTTTTATGATCATGCTGTAAAAAATAGAAACTTTAGCTACCACTTAGATTAGCTAGAACTTTTACTGGAGAGTGATATTTAGTTGATTCTTTTTGAAGATGATTACTAGACAAATTCCTCATGTCCACCAATTTATTTTCGAATTTTTGGAGTTCCAGAAGTTTATGTTAGTTACAGTTTACTACAGACTGTTCTGTTTTTGACAGATTCTGTTTTCATTGTGTTGTTTGCTTATTTTGATGAATCTATGGCTAGTAAAAGAGTTTATAAACCATATAGAAGTTGGAATATAGTAGGTTTAACACCAATATAAATAAATAATGAGTTCATTACAGTACCTTGAAGTGGTGTTTTGTTTTCTTTTGTAACGGAGCTCACGAAGTTTTCGTTAAGTTTTGTGTTGTGAAGTTTTCAAGTTTTGGGTAAAGATTTGATGGACTACGGAATAAGGAGTGGCAAGAGTTAAGCTTGGGGCTGCCCAAGGCACCCTCAAGGTAATATTCAAGGATAACCAAGCGTTTAAGCTTGGGGATGCCCTGAAGGCATCCCTCTTTCGCCTTCGCTCATCGGTAACTTTACTTGAGCTATATTTTTATTCACCACATGATATGTGTTTTGCTTGGAGCGCTATTTTATCTTGTTAGTATTTGCTTGCTGTTATTTAGAATAATGTTTTGCATTTTTAGTTTCATAAAAAGTCAAGGATAGCCTTTTCCATGCTTATTTTGCTACTATACATGTTGCTGTTTGAAAACAGAAAGTTTACCGCTGTTGCAAAATTTCCTTAGAAAATTTAGAGAGTGGTATAATGTTGAATATTTTGCATATTGAGCTCTGATAAATTTATTACAGTTGTAATTTTATTTCATAAATTTTGGAGTTAGGGAAGTATGATGAATCTTGCATTTTTACAGACTATACTGTTTTGGCAGATTGTTGTTATGGTTGCATTGTTTGCATATGTTTGCAGAGGCATTTAGTATGCAATGTTGAATAATAATTTTGTAAGTTGCTACAGTAGAAAATGATAGGGTTTTGCATTGG
This sequence comes from Aegilops longissima, assembly GCA_021605205.1. Taxonomy (NCBI): domain Eukaryota; kingdom Viridiplantae; phylum Streptophyta; class Magnoliopsida; order Poales; family Poaceae; genus Aegilops; species Aegilops longissima. The sequence continues at coordinate 6,784 of JAHIAM010010404.1, read as the reverse complement.
TTTATACTAACCTATCTCACGAGTTCTTGTTGAGTTTGGTGTGGATGAAGCTTTTGAGATTTAGGAAACCGTGATATGAGAGGAATTAAGGAGACATTAAAGCTCAAGCTTGGGGATTCCTAAGGCACCCCAAGATAATATTTCAAGAAGTCTCAAGCGTTTGCTTGGGGATGCCCCGTAGGCATCCCACCTTTCTTCTTCAACAATTATCGGTTAGTATCGGTTGAACCTAAGTTTTGCTTCTTCACATGATGTGTGCTATCCTCTGCAAGCATCATTTTCTTTAGCTTTGCTTGTTGTCCAATAAAATACCAAGATCTGAAATTTTAAATAATAGAGAGTCTTCACATAGTTACATAATTATTCGACTACTCATTGATCTTCACTTATATCTTTCGGAGTAGTTTGTTGTTTGCTCTAGTGCTTCACTTATATCTTTTAGGGCATGGTGGTAGTTTTATTTTGAAGAAATAGATGAACTCTCGTGCTTCACTTATATTATTTTGAGAGTCTTAAATAGCATGGTAATTTGCTTAAATAATCCTAATATGCTACATAAAAGATTTGTAAGAATTCTTATGAGTGTGTTGAATACTAAGAAAAGTTTGATGCTTGATAATTGTTTTGAGATATGAAGATGGTGATATTAGAGTCATGCTAGTTGAGTAGTTGTGAATTTGAGAAATACTTGTGTTAAAGTTTGTGATTCCCTGTAGATATGCACGTATGGTGAACCGTTATGTGATGAAGTCGGAGCATGATTTATTTATTGATTGTCTTCCTTATGAGTGGCGGTCGGAATGAGCGATGGTCTTTTCCTACCAATCTATCCCCTAGGAGCATGCGCGTAATACTTTGCTTTGATAACTTCTAGATTTTTGCAATAAGTATATGAGTTCTTTATGACTAATGTTGAGTCCATGGATTATACGCGACTCTCATCCTTCCACCATTTGCTAGCCTTTCTAATACCGCACCTTTCAAGGGTATCATACACCCACCATATGCCTTCCTCAAAACAGCCACCATACCTACCTATCATGGCATTTCCATAGCCATTCGAGATATATTTCCATGCAACTTTCCACCGCTCCATTTATTATAACACGCCCATCATTGTCATATTGCTTTGCATGATCATGTAGTTGACATTGTATTTGTGGCAAAGCCACCGCTCATAATTCCTTTAAACATGTCACTCTTGATTCATTGCATATCCCGCACATCGCCGAGGCATTCACATAGAGTCATATTGAGTTCTAAGTATTGAGTTGTGAAAAATAAAGTGTGATGATCATCATTTTAGAGCATTGTCCGAGGAGGAAAGGATGATGGAGACTATGATTCCCCACAAGTCGGGATGAGACTCCTGGACTAAAAAAAGAAAAAAGAAAAAGAGGCCGAAAAAAGAGAAAAAATGAGATAAAAAGAGAGAAGGGACAATGTTACTATCCTTTTACCACACTTGTGCTTCAAAGTAGCACCATGATCTTCATGATAGAGAGTCTCTATGTTGTCACTTTCATATACTAGTGGGAATCTTTCATTATAGAACTTGGCTTGTATATATTCTCAAATGATGGGCTTCCTCAAATTGCCCTAGGTCTTCGTGGAGTGCTTGTGTTGGATGCACACCCACTTAGTTTCTTTTGTTGAGCTTTCATATACTTATAGCTCTAGTGCATCCGCTGATGGGCAATCCTACTCACCACATTGATATCTATTGATGGGCATCTCCATAGCCTGATACGCCTAGTTGATGTGAGACTATCTTCCCTCTTTTAGTCTTCTCCACAACCACCATTCTATTCCACATATAGTGGTATAATCCATGGCTCACGCTCATGTATTATGTGAAGATTGAAAAGTTTTGAGAATGTCAATAGTATGAAACAATTGCTTGGCTTGTCATCGGGTTGTATGATTTAAATACTTGTGTGGGGGAAGATGGAGCATAGCCTGCACTATATGATTTTGTAGGATAACTTTCTTTGGCCATGTTATTTTGAGAAGACATAATTGCTTTTGTTAGTATGCTTGAAGTATTATTATTTTATGTCAATATGAAACTTTTGTCTTGAATCATTCGGATCTGAATATTCATATCACAATTAAGAAGAATTACATTGAAAATATGCCAACTAGCATTCCACATAAAAATTATCTTTTTATCATTTACCTACCGAGGACGAAAGCGTGAATTAAGCTTGGGGATGCTTGATACGCCTCCAACGTATCTATAATTTTTATTGCTCCATGCTATATTATCTACTGTTTTGGGCAATATTGGGCTTTATTATCCACTTTTATATTATTTTGGGACTAACCTATTAACCGGAGGCCCAGCCTGATTTGTTGTTTTATGCCTATTAAATGTTTCGAGGAAAAGGAATATCAAACGGAGTCAAACAGAACTAAATCAATCGGAGAAGTTATTTTGGAAGGAAACCTATCGATAGACTTGGACCCTACGCCAGAGATGAGGAGGTGCTCACGAGGGTGGGGGTGCCCCCTAGGGCGCTACCGCCTCGTGGGGCCCCCGTAGCTCCTCCGACGCACTTTTGCACCCATATATACCTACGTATCGTGAAACCTGTAACGTAGATTAGATCAGAGTTCCACGCCAAGCAAAAGCCTCCCAGAGCCACCAAAACCAATCGGACCCTGCTCCAAGACCTCACGGAGGGGGAACCTCACCGTGGCCATCTTCATCATCCCGCGCTCTCCATGACGAGGAGGGAGTAGTTCACCTCGGGCTGAGGGTATGTACCAAGAGCTATGTGTTTGATCTCTCTCTCGTGTTCTTGATTTGGCACGATATTGATGTATCGCGAGCTTTGCTATTATAGTTGGATCTTATGTTTCTTCTCCCCTACTCTCTTGTAATGGATTGAGTTTTCCCTTGAAGTTATCTTATCGGATTGAGTCTTTAAAGATTTGAGAACACTTGATGTATGTCTGCGCCGCGTGCGATTCTGTGGTGACAATGGGATATCACGTGATTCACTTGATGTATGTTTTGGTGATCAACTTATGGGTTCCGCCCATGAACCTATGCATAGGGGTTGGCACACGCTTTTGTCGTGATTCTCCCAGAGAAACTTTGGGGCACTTTTTGAGGTTCTATGTGTTGGTTGAATAGATGAATCAGATTGTGTGATGCATATCGATAATCATGCCCACGGATACTTGAGGTGACATTGGAGTATCTAGGTGACATTAGGTTTTGGTTGATTTGTGTCTTAAGGTGTTATTCTACTACTACTCTAGGGCTGTTTGTGACACTTATAGGAATAGCCCAACGGATTGATTGGAAAGAATAACTTTGAGGTGGTTTCGCATCTACCATAATCTCTTCGCTTGTTCTTCTATTAGTGACTTTGGAGTGACTCTTTGTTGCATGTTGAGGGATAGTTATATGATCCAATTATGTTATTATTGTTGAGAGAACTTGCACTAGTGAAAGTATGAACCCTAGGCCTTGTTTCCTATCATTGCAATACCGCTTACGCTCACTTTTATCATTGTTACCTTGTTGTTTTTATATTTTCAGATTACAAAAACCTATATCTACCATCCATATTGCACTTGTATCACCATCTCTTCATTAACTAGTGCACCCATACAATTTACCATTGTATTGGGTGTGTTAGGGACACAAGAGACTCTTTTTTGTTATTTGTTGCAGGGTTGTTTGAGAGAGACCATCTTCATCCTACACCTCCCACGGATTGATAAACCTTAGGTCATCCACTTGAGGGAAATTTGCTACTCGTCCTACAAACATGTGCACTTTGCAGGCCCAACAACGCTCTACAAGAAGAAGGTTGCGTAGTAGACATTAGTGTACCGGATATGCAATGACTCAAGAGTGACATGTATGAAAGAATTATGAACGGTGGCTTTGCCACAAGCAATGGCGTCAACTACATGCTGATCATGAATGGAAATATGGTGCCAAGTTGCAAGGCAACATATCAAAACAATCATCAAACTTCCCTTAGTATTCAACCCACTCATAAGAAAGCTTTACTAATCTTTAATACCTAGCATATTGGGATTATTTAAGCAAATTATTATGCTATGTAAGACTCTCAAAATAATCTAAGTGAAGCATGAGAGATCAATAGTTTCTATAAAAATGAAACCCACCACCGTGTTTCTAAAGATATAAGTGAAGCACTAGAGCAAACAACAAACTACTCCAAAAGATATAGGTGAAGATCAATTAGTAGTCTAATAATTCTGGAACTATGTGAAGATTCTCTAACATTTAATAAGTTCAGATCTTCGTATTTTATTCAAACAGCAAGCAAAGCTAAAGAAAATAAAATGGCGCCCAAGCAAAAACACATATCATGTGGTGAATAAAATATAGCTCCAAGTAGTTACCGATGAACGAAGATTTAAAGAGGGATGCCTTCCGGGCATCCCCAAGCTTAGACTCTTGGTTATCCTTGAATATTACCTTGGGGTGCCTTGGGCATCCCCAAGCTTAGGCTCTTGCCACTCCTTATTCCATAGTCCATCAAATCTTTACCCAAAACTTGAAAACTTCACAACACAAAACTTAGTAAAAAAACTCGTGGAGCTCCAAGCTAGCGAAGGAAAACAAAACACCACTTCAAGGTACTGTAATGAACTCATTCTTTATTTATGTTGGTGTTAAACCTAATGTATTCCAACTTCCCTATGGTTTATAAACTATTTTACTAGCCATAGATTCATCAAAATAAGCAAACAACACACTAAAAAACAGAATCTGTCAAAACAGAACAGTCTGTAGTAATCTGAATTAACGCAAACTTATGGAACTCCAAAATTCTAAAATAAATTGGTGGACCTTAGAACTTGTATAGAAATAATCTGCAAAAATAATCAACTAAATAGCACTCTCCAGTAAAATTTCTAGCTAATCTCGTGAGCGCTTAAAGTTTCTGTTTTTTACAGCATGATCATAAGACTTCACCCAAGTCTTCCCAAAGGTTCTACTTGGCACAAACACTAAATTAAACATAAAACCACATCTAAACAGAAGCTAGATGGATTATTTATTACTAAACATAACCAAAAAGCAAGAAACTAAAATAAAATTGGGTTGTCTTCCAACAAGCGCTTATCGTTTAACGCCTCAGCTAGGCATGATGATTTCAATGATGCTCACATAAAAGATAAGAATTGAAACATAAAGAGAGCATCATGAATAATATGACTAGCACATTTAAGTTTAACCCACTTCCTATGCATAGGATTTTGTGAGCAAACAACTTATGGGAACAATAATCAACTAGCATAGGAAGGCAAAACAAGCATAACTTTAAAATTTTAAGCACATAGAGAGGAAACTTGATATTATTGTAATTCCTACAAGCATATGTTCCTCCCTCATAATAATTTTCAGTAGCATCATGAATGAATTCAACAATATAACCAGCACCTAAAGCATTCTTTCATGATCTACAAGCATAGAAACTTTTTACTCTCGACATAAGCAAATCTATTCTCATCAATAGTAGTGGAGCAAACTCAACAAAATAACTATCATGTGAAGCATAATCCAATTGAAAATTAAAATCATGATGACAAGTTTCATGGTTATCTTTATTCTTTATAGCATACGATCATCACAATAATCATCATAGATAGGAGGCATGCTTTTATCATAATAAATTTGCTCATCAAAACTTGGGGGACTAAACATATCATCCTCATCAAACATAGCTTCCCAAGCTTGTGGCTTTGCATATCATTAGCATCATGGATATCCAAGGAATTCATACTAACAACATTGCAATCATGCTCATCATTCAAAGATTTAGTGCCAAACATTTTAATGCATTCTTCTTGTAACACTTTGGCACAATTTTTCTTTCCATCATACTCACGTAAAGATATTAAAAAGATGAAGCTTATGAGACAAACTCAATTCCATTTTCTGTAGTTATCTTTTATAATATAAACTAGTGCTAAAACAAGAAACAAAAAGATTCGATTGCAAGATCTAAAGATATACCTTCAAGCACTCACCTCACCGGCAACGGGCGCTAGAAAAAGAGCTTGATGTCTACTACACAACCTTCTTCTTGTAGACGTTGTTGGGCCCCAAGTGCAGAGGTTTGTAGGACAGTAGAAAATTTCTCAAGTGGATGACCTAAGGTTTATCAATCCGTGGGAGGCGAGGATGAAGATGGTCTCTCTCAAACAACCCTGCAACTAAATAACAAAGAGTCTCTTGTGTCCCCAACACACCCAATACAATGGTAAATTGTATAGGTGCACTAGTTCGCTAAGAGATGGTGATACAAGTGCAATATGGATGGTAGATATAGGTTTTTGTAAACTGAAAATATAAAAACAGCAAGGTAACAAAAGGTAAAAGTGAGCGCGAAACGGTATTGTAATGCTAGGAAACAAGGCCTAGGGTTCATACTTTCACTAGTGCAAGTTCTCTCAACAATAATAATATAATTGGATCATATAATCTATAAAGAGTCACTCCAAAGTCACTAATAGCAAGAGAACGAATTAAGAGATTATGGTAGGGTACAAAACCACCTCAAAGTTATTCTTTCCAATCAAGGCTATTCTCCGTAAGTGTCACAAACAGCCCTAGAGTTGGTACTAGAATAACACCTTAAGATACAAATCAACCAAAACCCTAATGTCACCTAGATACTCCAATGTCACCTCAAGTATCCGTGGGTATGATTATAATGATATGCATCACACAATCTCGATTCATCTATTCAACCAACACATAGGACCTCAAAGAGTGTTCCCAAAG
>JAHIAM010010402.1:0-11876 GCA_021605205.1 Aegilops longissima | reverse complement strand
CTCATCTCACAGCCATTCAAGCACTCAACCGCAATGTCTTTAAATAGCCCACCACAATTTGTTTAAAAAATGTTTGTTTGCACCTCATCTACCGCTTGAAATATATTAAGCCTGAACCATCACACCTGCTTAGCATATGATGGGGTCCAAAACCTGTATAACGGTTTAATTTTTTTGCATGGAAAGGTTCACCCAAATTGCCATTAAGAGAGACCAGAGCTCGCACAAAGTCTCAATACTAATTTTTATAACTATGTGCTTTCTTTTCTATATTTTCCGATGTGGCACATATGTTTCTGATGCCATATTTGTTGGTTTTTTCCGAGGGTGATGATGTCATGTCTCTACCGAGATTAAAATGAATGGAAGTTTAAAATATGAGAGAAGTTGTCTTGACTAATTACATGTTTATGTAAAAAGAATAGCAGGATATTTTACAACTCATGTGTGTGTGTAGTTGCTTGTTTTACTGTAGTTGTGGCTGCTTTCTTCTTGTATCATAAAAATATCCCTGCTGCTGTATCGGTGATGATGTTGTACTTGTGATGATGCTACTTGTGATCTTCTGAATGACCCATTGGCTACTTCATTACGCTGGGATAATGATTTTGCAGGTACCCGAGAGGCCCTTGAGTTTGCTGGAATGTCGATTAACTTCCGCTCCGCAATTGGTATCTATATGTCCTATTTTCAGCAAAGGTCATGCTGAAATTTTTCGTGAATTTTAGCATGACTTTGCTAAAATAGGACATATGGGGTACTTATGCACTAATGCATGGGCCGGGTATCTTAGTACTTAGTTAAGTAGGATCAACTGCCCGCCATTCTTGCTGCATTAAACCATAGGTGGCAATAGAGCCAAGTGGTCTTTCCTTTAAGCGTGGTACCTTTTTGTTTTGCTAATGTGTACTAGGTGCTCCCATCTTCTATGTCATTGTTACCCTAATTTATAGTCCAAGACAATTGACTTTCAAGACAGCCTGTTATCATGCATGTTTTTTATCTGCTGTAAGGGTACTAATTGGTCTCTTCTTCTGCTTATCGAGATGGGGAAGCAGCCACCGCCGCTCGCCACATCAAGAAGACGAGTTGGATGCTTCAGTTCTTCAAGATTCATACTTGGGACTTCAGATCATCCATGACGCAGTATATAAAACGAGAGATCTCCCTTCACCCATCTCATTATGATATCTGTTGTCGCTACATCACTCATTATCCCAAACCGCAGAGGCTGCCCGACAGTTTTATGAACATGCCGGTGAAGATCCGCCAATAATGTGAAGCTGCGACACGCCGCAGCGGGTTACACAGTGCTGTGGGATGTGGAGTTGGTGATCAAGGAGGGCCACATGTACTTGTATCATGGGTGGAGAAGTTCTTCCGGCTTCACACCTGCGGTGGGGTACTTCCTTCTCTTCAGTAATGACGACGACGCCACCATGCTCATCGTGAAGGTGTTCAACAAGACTATAGTGTCGATGCGCCATCACCGACGATGATGATGCTAGTACGCTCGCTTCTTCTTATTCCTCTACATTTGGCTTTGTCTCACATCGATTGTTAACGGTCATTGTTGCATTTGGACAGGCAATGGGAGCAGCAAGAGCATACACGCTACAGCCAAAGCAGCACGATTATGGCTGTAGAAAAGCAACAATGATTCTGCTTTAGCGACAAAGAAGAACGATTCTGCTGCAAAGAAAGACAACAAGAAGGATGATCTGACTGGAGGCGGAGAAGAGGAACAGAGGGGATGAGGAGCTGCAGGATGACGATGGGCATCAGCTAAGGATGACCTAGCGCTGGTGGTGGCTGACCAAGGGCAAGAGATGGTGGTGGCTGACCGTAGGGAGATGGTGGTGGCTGGCCATGGGCAAGAGATGGAGGTGGCTGAGGATGACCTAGCGATGGTCGTGCCTGGCCCCGCTTGAAGGTGTCCTCGCGATGGTGGTGGTGCTCGACATGACCACGCACCGGTGGTGGCGCCAGCGATCCCACAGCTTGGGCGACATGACCACGCCAATTGTGGTAGAAGACTACATCCCATCGCTTCCACCGCCGCCTGGCGCATCAGCCGAGGAAGGAGAAGGAGAAGAACAATGAGAACTGAACTATGTAAGGTATGTCGATCTCCAAAATGATATATATATATATATATATATATATATATATATATATATATATATATATATATATATATATATATATATATATATACTTAATTACCTATGTTATCTCTAATATGCTTAGTTTCCTATAGGTTAGCTTCATTTTACCTAAGTTGGCTCTAATATGCTAACTTAGAGCTTATATGCTTAGTTTCCTATAGGTTAGCTCCAAAATAACTTATGTTAGCACAAAATGATCAAGTTTACATAATAAGCTTATAGTCTTCTTCTTATTCTTCTTCTTTTCCAAAATGACATAGGTTAGCTTCATTTTACCTAAGTTGGCTCTAATATGCTAACTTAGAGCTTATATGCTTAGTTTCCTGTAGGTTAGCTCCAAAATAACTTATGTTAGCACAAAATGATCAACTTTACATAATAAGCTTATAGTCTTCTTCTTATTCTTCTTATTCTTCTTCTAGTATTCTTCTAGTCTTCTTCTTCTTATTCTCTTCTTCTTCTTCTTCTAACTTCTTGTTTATCATTTTGCAGATTTGATTTAATTCACGGAAGCTTGCATGGATGGAGTGCTTCTTTCCATTTGTGTTTTTATTTTGTATCAATGTGAAACTTTTGTGAATTGATGGATAACGTGTTGGATGAACAATGTGAAACTTTTGTAATATGTAACGATGGAACTATGTGTTGGCTATGTATGTATATATGATGAAACTTGTGTGTTGGATATGATTGTTATATGGATGCTTGTTGTATATATATGTGTTGGATATCTCATATGTGAAATAGTGACCTGAGATAAAGAAAAACGAAAAAATTAAAAAATTGTTACTAATGGCGACTACCATGTGGTGCGCTATTAGTATAGCGATAATAGTGGCGCACTGCTGGCAATACTAATGGCAAGATTATCGGAGCGCCATTAGAACACCATATTCTAATGGCGACATGTGGTGCGCCATTAGAAAAAATTTATCGATGGATGTTAGTGGCGCACGTGATGCGCCATTAGAAGGCAAACTGGTGTGCCACTAGCATGCATTTTCCTAGTAGTGTAGGAATAATCTATTGTACAAAAAATAGCAAAAACATACCCAAAATTTCTTAATCCACGCCAAAAACTACTACCTAGTACTCCTACCGATTAGGTTCGTTTAAACCCATTTATGATAGGGTTGGCCCACACGTCCGTGCTGACAAGGCAGCTTAAACCAACACATTTTGTTTGACCATTGACACGAGGGACCCACATCTGACCTTCTATCCTGTTATTCCCCCTCAAATCATTATTTTTCCTGAACATTACTTCAAATAGTATCGACGGTGTTCGCTGGTGGCGCCGGTGATGAGCGAGTTGGCCGCCGCCCGGATGGGCCGGACGCCAGCTGGCCTCCGCGACGGATGGCAGGTGGCCCGAAGCGTGACTCACAAGCGAAGCGAAGCCAGCTGGCCTTCGCCGAGCCGATGAGTTGTTCGAGAGGCGACCAGCGAAAGCAAGCCGCCATGCGCGCTAATCTAGCTAGCAAACCTTGCGCATAAGCAATGGACGGAGCTACCTTGGCTAGCTAGCGTCATGAAGCGCCGGACGGAGCTGGCATCCGGCTGCCGCAACATGGGCCCGCACCGCCGGCGGTTTTGACTCGCTTCGCCAAGGCGGAGCGCGCCCCATGGGCGAGGATGACTAGGTGGATGGGCCGAGGTAGGAGGTCACTCGAGGATTTTTGTTGGTAAGAGTATGTACAATGGTTGATAAGGTAGTCTTATCTTAAGTCTGCCACGTATGCAAGTGGTAGTAGTTTCTGGCATTTTAGTGGTTTCTTGCATTATTAGGGTTTCTTGTAAGGAAATGTACGTATACTAGCCACTTAAAGACTATTCTAGGTTGCTTGTACTCCAACGAGTACTACTAGTGGTCGGGAGTGTATACCTCGCTTTGTGGGTTCGATCCGCCAAACGCATGGTGGCCTTCTTTTAAAAAATAGTACTACTACACTTCCGTGAGCCATATTTTACACGGGTAGTTTGAGTTTTGAAGTCGAAGGACGTGCGGCCCCACAACTGGTGCACTCGACAGCCTAGCCACGTGAACGGGTTTTCCTTCCCAAGATCCCGTGGCTCAAGGTGTCGCTCTAGCCGCACCTCGCTTGCAGCTTCCTCATCAGCTAGTAGCATATTTAAACTAGCACCTCCCAATTCAGCTCGAGGAGCCGGAAAAGTCTCGGCAGGGCATTGGGAATCGTGCAATATGGTCTGCACGTAAAGTGCTCTACTACTACTCAGAGCTTGTGGCGCTGTACGCATGGACTTCACTCCATTATCGGCTCTACTATAAAAGAAATTCCTCTTGACGTGTTTTTTTAAACGGAGGCAAAAGCTTTGCTTCATCTCATTCATAAAGAAGGAACTAGTACTAACAAAGTTCGACGAGATCCATTACACCTCCACAAATGGAAGCGAAAAGCCTAGTCTCGCAGATCAAATAACTCAAATGTTCTCGCCTCATAAAGAACTGGCCACCGATAAACAGTGCTGCTAGTGTGTGTGAGAGAGGAGCGGCTGAGTAGGACAACTACTCCTACGTGAGAGGAGCGGCTGAATATAGCACCGAGAGTACCCACTAGGCCACTACGCAGGTGTACTTCCCGCATTGATAGTACAGCGATGGTTCTAGAGAACAGAGTGCCTCCACTTCAACTGTAGCTCCTTGGCCCGAGATTCAAGAGTTCAAAACTGGTGCACTATACTAGACTAGACTAGAAGTACAAGACATCGCACTACTAGTTGAGAAAAGTAGTACTGGATCGCTACAAGACGAGTATGTACTCCTCTCACATAATGTAAGATGTTTTGACACCAGTTGCGGTACAAAAATGGCAAAACATACCCAAAATTTCTTAATCCACGCCAAAAACTACTACCTAGTGCCAAAAATTTCTTACTAGTGCTATTATTTACAGATAATGCAATCCCATAACGCTCCATAATGCTAGTACTAGTAGTAAATAATAGCCTCACCCCTTCACGAGGAACGATCTACGCTTGAAGGGACGAGGCCTCGCAGCTATACGCCTTATCTCCTCCTGCCGCCTCCCCCAAGAGAAGGCAGTTCGTCGCTGCTCCCATGGATTCGCCAGAGGTTCTCCTCCTCGTCGGGCTGGGAGACCTTGGACGACGATCCTCTGATAAATCGCACGCCATTCCGACGCCCTCACCGCCAGAAGACTCGTGCTTCCTGCACCAACTTTTTCAAGACGCCGCTTAAACAGGCTTGGGAAAAGGCCATGCTTGTTGGTCTTCCATGCGCCCTCGAGGAGAAGGTTCTTCTATGGGACAATCCTTCAATAGTCCACCGCCCCTGGCCATGGTTGCACGTTGACTCCGCTTAGAGTTGCCGACGTTGAGAGGTAGTCGGATTTTGTCCGATGAGCAGGTCAAGAATGGAGTTTGATCATGTAGTACTTAGTTATTCCATTTCCATCTCGTAATTTCTCCGCTGCCCACCGCCTTATATATAGGTTCGGGTCGGTGCCAACGAAGATTGGCTTGCATACCTCCGCCGGATACCACCATCATTTTGCACAACATCCAAAGAAGGCGGCAGTTCCGTAGACCCTTCTCCACCATTGGGATCGGCCTTCCGGACCGGCTGGGCTTGAATACGATGATGATGCCTACATGAGATTGAAGAAGATAGCAATTGCGGACCCACCGATAAAGCGACGCTGCCACGACGATTACTATCTCATCGCGGTGTTTGACATAAGGATTGCCATCAATGCAAGACGCAGAACGGCAGAGGTCGGCGATGTTGGCGACGGCAGATTTGTACCCCACATCGCTCAAGACGCCAGGCGCCATCTAGGCTGCTTCGTCAGTGACAAGCCAGGGACTTGTTTCATCTAGTTGCCATCCCACGGTATGGGAGATTACAAACGGAATGCACAAACCATCATTTGCATCCCTAAAAGACTCCATTATTTTGCAGGACCAGTCATCCCTCGATCAAAATAAGATCTCCGATCCTCGATGTGCATTTGCATCCGCGATTCGGTCTAACCTCGAACCTTGTAGCTGACTTTGCATATTGGGATCAACTATCTTAGCAATCGTTACCCATGGTACCACCGATGTGCAACATGGTCACACAATCTACCACGATCGGACCGCCACCATCTACCTGTATTCTATTTTTTAACCCTCTCGCCTTTCTCTTTCATTGGTGTACTAGTAGTATACTTAGTAGTACTAGTAGGAGTACTTTTTACCTTGAGGACGCAGTAGCTAGCTAGGCCCTTGAAGACTTGAACCCACTAGCTGCCACCATTTTTGATTTTCCATGTCTTACTATCTCATCCATGTAGCCAAGAGTGGCTATATATAATAAGCCGGTTATTTTACTTCCTCTATACCGGGTAGTACTATTTGCTGCAGAGTATTATCGACCGCCATATTTGAGCACAACATTATTATGCATGGACCTTGACTATGTACGCCACCATGTGTCCATATCTGGATGCCGCTGTACCGATGAAAGGCACCGAGTTCGACCCCGAGATGCTACGTGGGTGCCGAGGAACACTCTTGGAGAGTACTCGCTTCATCGGGACAGCTACCCCATTGTGAAGCGAATGCCACCTTCCGCACGGCGGAAGGCCTGCCGCTCATGAAGCATGGTCATGTCTTCATTGCGCACCGCGATGAACGATATGCCGGGACACGCTATCCTCGATTTATGCCGCTCAGCTTGATGAGTCTCCATCGTGGAACCGGACTAGAAAGCTGCATAATGATTCCGCTGCCCACCGCTATGGATCGTGCCATCCATGAAGAACACCTGGACTGGAACCGAGGAGGACATGCATGTAGTCCATCTATAACGTAAGTGGATTACGGTAATTGTGAACGGTAGCGCCGTGAATATATGTAGACTAGTCGGCACAAATTTATCACATGAATTGGAGATGAACTTGTGTGGCATAACGACATTTGTCCTTTAGAATTTATTACTATTAAATGTGTTATGTAGGCAACTTGTGTGGTTGTTATGCTGGCTCCAACACCTCTTTGAGAAAAAGGTGGCACAACTTTGATATACGTGACGTGCGCATCATACAAGAGCATCATTCGCTATAGTTGTAGTACACCCTACTAGGACGACAACTCCTATAAAACCTTGCGCTTGGATCTTTGCCTCTTCGGAGGTTCAACAGTTGCACTGTGAACCTTGCACTTGGATCTTCGCCTTCGAAGGTCCAACAATGATGATACTACAAGAAAATATGCTTTGGTAATCGACACCGATTGAACTGCTGCACGCCCACCGCGAGGGCGAGGGCGAGGGAGAGGAGAGGGAGAGGGCGCGAGTCAAAACCTCTCTCGCCCTCGAACCATCAGCAGGCGCAAGGGAGAGGCGAGTAAGAAAGTTTCTCCTCGCTCGGTGAGTTGACGGACACATCAAAGGAGTACTAGTACTAGTAGTAGTCCATACTGCGCCCTTTCCGATTAATATGGCTTAATATGAAACGAGAAAACTACATCGGGCGGTCAACGATGTAACAATACGCTTTACAATCACTATATATAGTTTTTGGGCGATTATATTTATCACTAGCTCATTGTAGAGCACCATATTGCACCCTGACCGACCGCCACATAGTCGATGCGGGCACTTTGTTGATTGTTAAATGTCACCCGTTTGTGGGTCCCACGTCCGCCAAGGTAGCAAAGAAATCGCTTAAACAAAACTTACGTGAGGCGCTATATTTGTCCAAACTCCTGCGCGCAACCACCCCTTGGCTATGGGTATGTGAGTGCGTGCACGGTCCTCCCTCGTCTTTCCAACAAAGAGTGTACATCGCTACAAAACAAAGAGTGGTACATAATGTACATCTACACTTCCAACGATTTAGCCTTTAATCTAAATCAATATTGATTGACTAATGCACCAACTTATGCTGTAGGTATAGGCTACATGTCTATCCTTAATTACAACATGCAACGGCCTTCATTTAACTCTTTCTTATCTCAATGGTCGCATACACACAGTCTGCTACTTTTGGGCTGCTAATTATGCCCTTGTCAATGTGTAACTCTCTAAATGTACAGTCTTTTCACTGACATAGGGAGTAGGTTGAGCACCTGAGCGTGAGATGTAAAGGTTGTCATGTGTCGTACACTTATGGGTGCGTGAGTATGCGGTGTGTGTGTCCATGTGTGCACGCAGTGTGTTGCAGGTTGTATGCATGCATGCATGGCCATTTACTTCCTTCCATCGACATGTTCATATTTCAAGCCTCCTCTGCTCCTTCCATATGGTGATACTCCCTCCGTTCCCAAATAGTACGTAGTAAAAGCTCTCCCTCCTGCCTCCCAACATGAGAGTATTTGTCTTTCTAAGCAGATTTCAACAAGTGACTAGGTACAAGAGCAAAATGAGTGAAGTGGAGCGTGAGGCATAGGGATATCTATAGAAAGGAAGTCCTCATGATCCATTATTCCCCATCTCGGCCACGAGAACTATTCAACTAGTCTTCACAAAGGAAGTGATAATACACGCTGCAGCAGATGGGACACGTAATTAATAAGTCGAACCAAGCGGTTGTTGTTACTGAATCAGCCTTTACCTAGCAAGATCGCCATCATGTTTGCCAAGAGAGCACGCTCGCAACAATGCGCCACGCACTTCTCGTCTTCCATTAATCTGACATATGGGCCTCTTCTATGGTAGACCCACATGTCATTGGTGTAACTATTTACACCCAAGCGACTAAGATATCCTCGTAGTAGTACTAGTAGAATTGAGATTTACCGCACTTTCTTCCCTGCCTCTCTTCCACTTCTTCTTCCTCCTCTCTTCTTCTTCCTCCTCTCTTTCCCCATCGAGGTCGTGACACCATTTACCCCTCGCCACTGCCGCCACCTCGCCGCTTATCTTTCCTTGGTAGTCATACAGCATTCATATCTCCCCGCCCACCGCTTCGGCCACACGAGGAGAAGCTTCTTCGCTTCGCCTCACCTGAATCCACTTCCCTGGCTCTGCAGGCATCTGAAAAACCCCAATGGCAGAACCGACCGACACGCAGAGACGCTGATTGGAATTCCTCCTCGATGTTCTCTTGGAGCAGATCTGTGAGTCGTATGGACTTACTCGTACCGCCGCCCCGCCGCATGCCTGCAGGTCTTTGTACTGCATCTACTTTCTAAGGCAACCGGCCAACCGGCCGATTTCTTTTCAAGACACCCTGTTTGCCGATGCCCGGACCCTCGCAGGTGGCCCGTACACCGATTTTGACGATCCTATGGAGGCTGCCGTGGTGCCTCGACATGCTACTACATCATTCGCCCATTTGTCTCTTCATGCAACGCTACCATCAAGTGTGCATGAAGGCTAACTCGATCGCCCTCATCCACCACACTGGTAGTCCGTGGGCGCCTCGTGGATATCTATACCCAGCGCAGAGATCACCTTCCATCGTTGGATACCGCCAAAATCGAGCCCTCGCGTCTGTTCTACTGGACACTTCCGCTTACTACATTACTTGTGACGCTGGCCAAGCTTTTGGCCCGACTTCCATTTGTGAGAAGTTGTAATCTGCTGGCGCTCCACACCATCGTAAGACTACATGGATTACAAGCTCATTGCCTTGTTCAACATGGGATTAGTCTATCTCGAACTGCCCGCCATACATGGTTATGGCTCATCATCAATCCTGTTGAGGCAACATTTCCGCCTGATGCTATAGTGCATGATGGCATCATTTACGCTCGACGATTTGACAGATTGGCTGCCTATACTCGGTGGAATCTATCGTCATGTAATTGTTCTATCTCATCTCATCTTTACCTTATGAATAATGATTTCCGCCTGTTCATTTGTTACAAATTTAGAATGCATAGCATGTCTATAACCACATCATTGCTATGTGTTCTTCTCTATTTCCTAGATTTTTATGACCACACATGTTATTGTTAGAGTTGATATGAGAACAATTGGCATCTAATGATTGTTAGAATACATATTATGAGCATAACATCATGATTGCTATATGTTACTCTAGCTTACAAGATTTTTATAACAACGCATGTTATTGCTTAGAGTTGATATGAGAACAGTAGTAGTAAGTGCTATGGTAGAATATGAGTAGGCGCTGTCATAGCTGTTTTCCTCTCATTGTTACATGATGTTTTGAACCATGACATGTTGTTAGAATATGAAAGCCATTGGCTTATTTTTTAACTTGGGGTATGATTATGACCACGGCATTGCAATTCTCCGTCTATGATATGTGTAAATAATATAATAATCTTAATTCCACATACTCTGAACATGATTGTTTATTTTGTCCTTTTGGTCTCCAATTTGAATTGTTGCAGCAGATTTAAATGCGGTGGCCTTCATGATTCCAGGACCTGGAATCATACCAGCCGAGCGGGTGGTGGTTTATCGCTCGTTCACCTGATTGGCGGGTCATTTGATGCTCATTCGCACGCACTCAAATTGACCAAACCATTACATCAAACCACATGCAGTACAATGTGTGGGGCGCTCGTGACATTGATGGCTATGCATGCTTCGTGGTTCGAGAAAGATCCCAGCTCCGCGGGGCAGGCGATTCAACTGAGGCGGGTTTACGAGCCTCGGCAACCACTCCTTGTTCCTCGGCTCAATTATCCGATCATCCAACCAATCATCGATCATATCACCGGGCGATGATTACTGTGCTGCAACTTCCATTCGTCGAGGGGGCTGTGTTTACACATCATACCATGGGTTTCATGAATCACCATATCCAGAGATTCGTCGACACAGCTTGTTGCCAGGTAATCTTCAGTGTGTGAAAGGCATCAAGCTTCCATGCGATGGATGGCTTTTGCAAACCCGACATGCTGCGATGTGGTTCATGCCAACAGAAAATATGCACAACTTGATTCGTGCTGATATCTAGACTGAGCATGTATTCTGCAGTCAGTACCACCCTCTTTGTTGGATATTATGTACTGTTGTTAGTTTGAAGCACTCTCCCGTTTGAAGGATAGATACTCTTCCTGGGATCAAGTGCATCCTAACTCACCATGTAGGGATGTATTGATAATGATGATGTGGACATGTTGTGCTTATATTATATATATCGCTTAGGGCTTCAAGTGCTGCATTTGTTAGTTATAAATATATATGTATAAATTCAGATACTAAATACGCATCAGTAAGTAGTACAAGTAGCAAATTCTAGTATAATGCCGGTCAAATTATTCATCATGTCCACACATTGAATTGATCGTTGATAACACGCCGCTGTGAGGTGACACAAGAACTCAAAGGGCGCGTTCGGGGTATTCTCGACTTCAGATTTGGAGTACCACTTATCTGTCGTAAATCTTTCATCATTCACTTAAAATAATGATTGATCATACATTGAGTACCATATAACTAGAATTCACCGGCGCAAATCGAAGAAGGATTGGGCTTGCGTCGCTTTAGGCGCAAGTTCGATCCCACGATCAGAGCTGATCGAGCACCTTTAGGGCAAAGTGAGTGCCGACAACGAGATTTCAGTCTCTCTCGATTTGTTCATACCAACCATCGACAAGGAGCACAGATATGCTACACCCAACCTCGAGAAACTTCGTAAGACATCGATCGGTCGCCTACTTTTGTTTATAGCTCTATTTTTCTTTTTAGACGCAGACCTGGTGAAGCAATTACAATTTTACAGTTAATAAAAAGTGAAACAAGTGACTGCAACATGCCAA
>JAHIAM010010400.1:0-60093 GCA_021605205.1 Aegilops longissima | reverse complement strand
CCCTACCCTGCACCAAATGGATCAAGCCGTGTTTTGTCATCCCCGGATCAAGAATGCCGACACCACAAGATTCAAGGATTTATAGCAGAGTAGCAATCACACACTTATTACATCGTTGTCCACAAGGAACTGAATACAATAATATGGCTTAAGGCCATCTAATAATAACAGCGAAGGCTTGGAAGATAAGTGAGTCCATCAACTCCAACGGCATCATCGAGTATAGAACCACGCACCTAACACCTTACTCGTCGGTGAAAAGTCCGCAACGTGAAAAGTTGCAGCCCAAAACGGGTCAAGACATGGAATATGCCGCAATGTAACACATAAAGAGCAATGAAGGAATAAGCCTATACTACATGCATATATGGCTGGTGGTAAGGCTCTACGTTACATTTGCATAAAGCTGATTTTTCCCTACATCAAAGGAATAATTTTATTTAACTATCATGGTGGTTGTTAAACATTGAGAATGGTTGACAAGATCCTCAATCCCAATTAAAAGTACTCATCAAAACCCAATAACTTTTATTTAGAAGTAACATGTTGAGATACACATGATAATCAAGCACCGGATACTCAAATTGTCCATAACCGGGACACGGCTAATCATGATTAGTTTATACACTGCAGAGGTTTGCGACTTTTCCCACATTAAGACTCGATCCTCCGCTTGGTTCTCGTGACTACATGGTGTTTGAGAAACGGATGACCGAGACATAGTCTTGCGCTTAGCACCTTACATGTGGGTAGACCGTATCAACCTACATCCCCTACATCAGCTAGCCTACCCGTAAGAGTTCGCACAACTTAGTCAACTACGCCAGAGCCCATAATTGGCTTGTGGCTGCACACGGAAGTTTCCAGCTTGAATAATCTTATGATCCCTTAGAGCCCTGGTGGCGGTCCAAGAAATACAGTAAGTCCCGATGGAAACCAGTGCCTCAATCCACCCAGATGTGTGTTTAGGTTGCCACCTTAGATAAACCATTAATTAACAATCCCACATCTGTCATGGATATTCACTCACCCAATCCACGCCTACTAGCATAGCATGGCATGAACAAGCAAACGAGAAGTAACTCCCAAGGTTTCATAAGTAAAACAGTAATAGGTACTACCTCATCTACTTCCCAATACCCACAATTTAATTAGATCCTAATCATGCAAGTGTTTGAGGAATAGATCTAATGCATAAAACTGGGTATGAGAAAGTATGATCAAAGTGTTACTTGCCCTTTCCGATGATCCCAGTCCTAGAGATTCAAGTAACAAGGGCACTCCCGGTGATCTAACGCAAAAAAACAAGCATACAATAAGTACTCATCTAATGCCAGAAATCTCAATAAAAGATCTAACCAAAACAACTTAAGAACCCCGTTGCAAAAGAATCGAATCAAATGAATCGAAAGTCGAAACTCGAGAGAAACGCCGTTTAGCATCTGAAATTAGGTCAAAATTTCAAGGGCAAAACTCTGTGAAAGTAGGTAGTGAACGATTTCTATTTAAACTGCGCTTGAATCACCGATTCGATAAACGAGGAGAAATAAAACAGTTTTGAAAATCGGATCCAAATCAAATCAAAAATAACGGATTAAACCGATTAAAAGAAAACGATTTAACGAAGTTAAATAATGAACGCTAATGAATAATCTAACGAACGTTTATTGAAACGAACGGTTCTGAACGTCAAATTAAGAAAACCAAAAAATAAAACAACTAGGTTTAAAAAACCAAATTTTTTTTTAAAAAACCGGAGGTTAGGAGAAACCGACGGGCGGGCGGGGTGGCTACCTCCCCGGGACGCGGGGGCCCGGCTGGGAGAGGGGGGGAGTTCGGCCGGGGCGGCGGGTCCAGGGGGGGCAGCCCGGGGCCCAGGCCGGCCGGTTTGGCCGGGGGGGGGCCCGGGAGGGTGGGGGTGAGAGAGAGGGGGGTCCGGGGTATTTAAGAGGGGGGGGTGGCTTGGGGGGCAAGGTGCTGGGCGCGGACCGAGGCGGGGCGAGGGCGGCGGGCACGCCGGGCGACGGGGCGAGGGAGGAGGCGGGGCGGGCCCGGGCTGGGTTGGCTTGGGGGCCTCTCCGGGGGCTTTTTTTTAAAAAAAATTAAACCAAACAAATTAAAAAAATACCAAACAATATTTAAATAAAAAATTTTCCCCGACTCCAAAAATGAGTCAACAAAATGAACTTTAAAACAATATACATGCATAAAAAATTTTAAATGCTCATTTTGCCTAAGCAAAATAAATCTTCCAAAACCAAATTTGGTTTATTTATAATACTTCATTTTTCCTAATTGTTTGGGAAAGTCATATTATTCCTCAAGATATTTTTATAGGAAAACTTTATGAAGATAATTTAAATAATCCAATGATCCTATTTTCAAAATTTGAGAATCCCAAATATGAAAATTATGAAACTTCCAACTTCTCCGAGGGTCCTTGAGTTGGGAAATTTCTAGGATCGGAAAATGCAGAAAATATGATATGCTGATGACCTAATGTATAACATTCCAAATTGAAAATTTGGGATGTTACAAACTCCTTTAAGATGAATCTCCCCAGATTCGGGTTGGCTAGAAAATAGGTGAGGGTGGTCCTACAAAACTTCCTCTTTCCTGTGTGGTTCATCCTCCAAAGTGGTGGCTCCAACAACTTTGCAAAACTTGATAACCTTGCGGGTAACTCCGGCATAATCGAGAATCTTAACCGGTTTTTCCTCATATGTCAAGTCATCCTTCAATCAATTGCTTCCAGGGACCGGGTTCTTAACGGTACTCGCTATCTCGGGTGACATTTCTTCAATCGGAAAATGGAATACATCATGAACTCCCGTCCTTCCGCAATTCCAATTTATACCAACTTCTCCCATGCTAAAATCTTATATGGTCCAACTAAACGGGTGCTAACTTTCCTTTAACTCCAAAACGCTTAACCCTCAAGCGGGATACCGAGATATACTGCTCCAACTTCATACTAATCCGGGCGCTTTGAATCGGATAGCTTTTCCGTTGACGGGCTACCTTGAGCCTCCCTCAATTAACTTAACCTTCGTGATTATAATAATATCACTCGATTATTCCATCTTGCTTGTAAAGCTGAACGTGAAGTGCAGGATCGATGTGCTACGCCGGACTAACTTTTCTCGCAGGTCGACCTTCATCATGGACACCACGCGCATCATCTACTTCCACACGCTCTACTACACCGCACCTCCGCCGGCTGCCACCTCCAACCGTGATACAAGAAAGCGGCACAACCACCACTATCTGCCAAGAGCACACCGCTGGCCTACACAGAGCTCTTCTTCTTCCATGGCGCAACAGGGCACACAAGGATATTATTTGTCGTCGTAAGGGAAGAGGACATTTATAGAGAATGCCAATCTCAGCGGTGATGATTGCTACCGAGGATGGTGGGTATGAGTCCGCTAGTGACTATGATGAAGAGACTTTGCTCTATTACACATGAAGAACACGTGGAGATGATTCGATCTTGAGACGAATACATGGCTGTCAAGATGCCATGTGTATGAATGTTTAGTTGCTCAACGGTTTTGAGTGTGCAGGTTACACAAGTCGAGCAAAATCAGAGGCATAACTTGTTCCATACAAAGGAGTTGTGAAGGAACGCCTATTCAAGGCCATCATAGATGAGGGAGCTGCAACAACTTGGCTAGCATGGATATGGTGGAGAAGCTCTCACCACAAGACCACATCCACATCCTTACTACATCCAATGGTTCAACAACAGCGGCAAGGTTAGGTAACACGTGACTGCTCGGTGCATTTTAGTATCTCTACATATGCTGATTATGTTGATTGTGATGGGTACCTATGCAAATGTTTTATTACTTGGTAGACCATGGCAATTTGATAAAAATTTTGCACCATGGTAGAAACAATCAGATACTCTTGTTCACAAGGATAAATATTACTTTGCTTCCTGACTCCCGATTCCATTTTGAAAGATGATATTAATAGAGCTAATAAAGCAAAACAGGAGAAAAATAAGAGTGAAATCAGATTGTGGCAAAAGAATTTGAGCAACAAATGAAGCTTCAATAATAAACCATCTAATGTTGCTTCTGAAATTAAACCGAAAAGTGCATGTTTATTTGCCACCAAATCTGATATTGATGAGCTAGATTCTAGCAAATCTGTTTGCTATGCTTTTGTGTGCAAAGAGGCATTATTTTCATTCGAGGACGGTTTTCCTCTTTGCCCTCATCATCACTAACATTTTGCAGGAGTTCACGACATGTCTTCCCACAAGACGCAAGCACCGGATTACCACCTATTCGAGGATTGAGCATCAAATTGACTTAATTCCCGTGCATCGCTACCCAACCGCAAGACCATACCGCACTAATCAGAGAGACGGAGATTGTTAAGCATGTGGAGCTGCTCGACAAAGGTTATATACGCCAATCTCTTTAGTCCCAGCGTCTCCTGCATTAATAATATTACTATTCGTTATCGCTATCCTATTCCTAGGCTAGATGATATGCTTGATGAATTGAGTGGTTACAATATTCTCCAAAGTTGATTTTATGAGGATACCATCAAATTCGTATGAAATTGGGAGATGAATGGAAAACAGCATTTAAAACTAAGTTTGATTATATGAGTGGTTAGTCATGCTTTTGGGTTAACTAATGCACCTAGTACTTTCATGAGATTAATGAACCAAGTTTTACGTGCTTTCATTGACGATTTGTGGTAGTTTACTTGATGATATACTGATTTATAGCAAATCTGGAAGAACATTTGAACATTTACGCGTTGTTTTTAATGCTCTACGGATGCACGCTTGTTTGGTAACCTTGGGAAGTAACTTTTGCACCAATTTGAGCATCTTTCTTGGCTATGTGTTACCCACAGGAATTGAAGTTGATAGCCAAGATTGAAGCTATTGAGAGTTGGCCGAGCCCAAAACGGTCACACAAGTGAGGAGTTTTCTTGGACTCGCTGGTTTCTATAGGCTGTAGAGAGACTTTAGCACCATTGTGCACCTCTCAATGAGCTTACAAAGAAGGATGTGCTTTTGTTTGGGTACGCATGTGAAGAAGCCTTCACGGTATTGAAAGATAAGTTGACACATTCCTTTACTCCAACTTCCGACTTTAATAAGACTTTTGAGCTTGAATGTGATGCTAGTGGAATTGGATTAGAGGTGTTATTACAAGATGGCAAACCTGTTGCATACTTTTCTCAAAAATTGAGTGGGCCTAGTCGAACTATTCTACTTATGACAAAGAATTATATGCTCTTGTTCGACTTTAGAGACATGGCAACATTATTTATGGCCCAAAGAATTTGTTATACATTCTGATCATGAATCTTGAAACATATTAAAAGTCAAGCTAAACTGAATCGTAGACATGCTAAATGGGTTGAATTCATTGAGACTTTCCTTATGTCATTAAACACAAGAAGGGTAAAGAAAATGTTATTGTCGATGCTTTGTCTCTCTCAGACATACTATGCTTTCACAACTTGACTTCAAAATATTTGGTTTGAGACCATCAAAGATCAATATGTGCATGATGCTGATTTTAAAGATGTAATGCAGAATTGTAAAGAGGGAAGAACATGGAACAAGTTCGTTATTAATGATGGTTTTGTGTTCGGTTAACAAGCTATGCATTCCTGCTAGCTCTGTCATTTTGTTGTTGCAGGAGGATGGAGGAGGATTAATGGGACACTTTGGCGTGAAGAAGACGGAGGATATACTTGCTACACATTTCTTTTGGCCAAAGATGAGACGGGATGTTGAGCGCTTTTGTTGTCAGCTGCACTACATGTCAAAAGCTAAGTCACGACTCAATCCTCATGGTTTATATATGCCTTTGCTCGTGCCTAGTGTTCCTGGGAGGATATATCTATGGACTTTGTTTTAGGTTTACCTCGAACAAAGAAGGGAGGGATAGCATATTTGTTGTCGATAGATTCTCTAAAATGGCACACTTTATACCATGTCATAAAAGCGATGATGTCAATAATGTTGCGATTTGTTCTTTCGTGAAATTATTCGCTTGCATGGTGTGCCAAATACTATTGTTTCAGATCGATACTAAATTTCTTAGCCACTTTTGGAGATGTTTATGGGCTGTTAGACTAAACTGCTTTTTAGTACTACTTGTCACCCCAAACCGATGGATAAACCAAGTAGTCAATAGAACATTGTCTACTATGCTTAGGGCTGTTTTGAAGAATAATAAGAAAATGGGAAGAATGCTTGCCTCATATTGAATTTGCTTATAATCGCTCATTGCATTCTACTACTAAGATGTGCCCTTGAAATTGTGTATGGCTTCACCGCACCTATTGATTTGTTGCCCTTCCATCTTCGGAGAAGGTTAATTTTGATGCTAAAGAACGTATGAATTGATTTTAAAATGCATGAGATAACTAAGGAAAACATTGAGCGATGAATGCTAAATATAAACTTGTTGGAGATATAGAAATATGTTGTTTTGCACTGGAGATCTTGTTTGTTACACTATGTAAGGATAGGTTTTAATTTATGCAAATCAAAGCTAATGCCACGGCCGATGGTCCATTTAAGGTGTTAGAGAATAAATGATAATGCATATAAACTTGAGCTGCCTGCAGATTTTGGGTTAGTCCCACTTTAACATTGCAGATTTGAAGCCTTATTTGGGTGAGGAATATGAGCTCACGAGGACTACTTCATTTCAAGAAGGAGGATGATGAGGACATCAATACCATTGTTACACCCATGCCCTCACTGCTACATATACGGACCAATTACTAGAGTCTCATGACGCCAATTAAATTATTAGGTATTCTTGGTAATGATTCTAATGTTCATGAGAATATGATGCTTAAATTGGATACATTTGTTTTGCTTACAAATGAAGGCCCTAGCTTGGAGAAGGATGGACATTGAGCAAGAACAAGCATGGAGATAATGCCATGCCAAGGGAACAAGAACGGAGTTACAAGTGATGATTTCAGACTTTGAAGCCACCATAATGATGCATGAAGCCTTGGACGAAATATACAAGATGCTACTCATAAATGTCGCCCAGGCTATTCTAGGTGTCTATTACCTTATTAATGGGCCAGCCCATGTAATTTCGAAATACTTAAGTATAGGCTGTTTTAGAGTCCGATGTGTGGGAAACAAGAGTTAGTTGATTTCTGACCCTCCACCAAGGGCCACGAAATCCCTCTTCCTCCATATATACAGCCCTTAGGGCACCGCTTAGACCTTGGGTTTGTTTAGATTAAAGTTCGCCATAGCTGCAACTTCACAGATTGCGTGTTCAACGACTGCATAAAGGCCATGTAACCCCACCTTGATCAATAAAGCTTTCATCTTATATTCGCAATATCCAGATTGCAATCTCGCTTGCTTGTTTGTTTGCTCGCAGAACAGCCTCGTGGTCGTTGATCGTGTTCGCGTGGTCAATAACCTCGAAGTTGGTTTAGCGACAAGGCGCCGACGCCCCACGATCGAGTCGGATCGCCAAGTCGATTTCACGTAAACGATAGCCACCATCTCATCGAAACATCGGGACACCTTTCCTCTATCTCGCTTCTATATTTAGCATTTGCAAGCTGATTTTTCCCTACATCAAAGGAATAATTTTATTTAACTATCATGGTGGTTGTTAAACATTGAGAATGGTTGACAAAGATCCTCAATCCCAATTAAAAGTACTCATCAAACCCAATAACTTTATTTAGAAGTACATGTTGAGATACACATGATAATCAAGTACCGGATACTAAATTGTCCATAACCGGGGACACGCTAATCATGATTAGTTTATACACTCGCAGAGGTTTATGCATTTTTCCCATTAAGACTCGACGCCCGCTTTGGTTCTCGCTGACCACATGGTGTTTGAGAAAGGATGACCGAGACATAGTCTTCGCTAGCACCTTACATGTGGTAGACCGCATCAACCTACATCCCCACATCACAAAGCCTACCTTAAGAGTTCGCATAACTTAGTCAATCACGCCAGAGCCCATAATTGGCTTGTGGCTGCACACGGAAGTTTCAAATTGAATAATCTTATGATCCCTTAGAGCCCGTGGCGGTCCAAGAAATGGCAAGTCTCGATGGAAATCAGCCTCAATCCACCCAGATGTGTTTAGGTTGCCACCTTAGATAAACCATTAATTGAACTCACATCTGTCATGGATATTCACTCACCCAATCCACGCTTACTAGCAGGCATATGAACATGCAAACGAGAAGTAACTCCTGGTTTCATAAGTAAAATGGTGTAATAGGTATTTCTCCATCACTTCCCAATACCACAATTTAATTAGATCCTAATCATGCAAGTGTTTGAGGAATAGATCTAATGCAAAACCGGGTATGAGAGTATGATGGTGCATATTTGCCCTATTATGATCCGGTCCTAGAGATTCAAGGTCAAAGGCCGCATCTCGGTGATCTAACGCATAAACAACAAGCATACAAGTACTCATCTAATGCACAGAAAATCGAATAAAAGATCTAACCGTAAAGTTCAACTTAAGAACCCCTGTTGCAAAGAATCGAATCAAATAAACTCCGAAATGAAACCGAGAGAGAACGCCCTGCTTAGCGATCTGAAATTAGTCAAAATTTCACAAAGCAAAACCTGTGAAAGTAGTGGTAGTCGGAACGACGGTTTCGCTACTTAAACTCCTGCGCGCTGAATCACCGATCCGATAAACGAGTGAGAAAGAAAACAGTTTTGAAAATCGGATTCAAATCAAATCGTAAAAATAACGGATTAAATCATTAAAAAGAAAACGACGAACGAAGTTAAATAATGTCGCTCGTTAACAGAACGAATTTCAATCTAACGCTGTTTATTGAAACGTAACGGTTCGGTGAACGCTCGTTAATTAAGAAACCGAAAAAATAAAACCAATCTAGGTTTTTTAAAAAAACCAAATATTTTTTTTTAAATAAACCCATTTGTTCACGGGGAGAAACCGACCGGCGCGGGCGGCGGGTTACATCCCTGGGCGACGCCGGGCGGCGCCCGGCTCGGAGAGGGCGGCGGGTTCGCTGGGCGCGTGGGGTCCACTGCCATGCTTCAAGCACACCACGGCCAAGGCGGCTGGCTTTGGCTGGGCGCGGGCTGGGGCGGGCGGTTCTGGTGGGGGAAGAGAGAGGGGGGGTCCGGGGGGTATTTAAGAGGGGGTGCATGTGCAAGGGGTCATGGGCGCCGGGTCGGGC
The DNA here is from genome assembly GCA_021605205.1 of Aegilops longissima. Classification (NCBI taxonomy): domain Eukaryota; kingdom Viridiplantae; phylum Streptophyta; class Magnoliopsida; order Poales; family Poaceae; genus Aegilops; species Aegilops longissima. The sequence continues at coordinate 50,879 of JAHIAM010010400.1, read as the reverse complement.
GACTCCAGGCGGGCGAGGGCACTGCTGGGCGACCTGAGCGAGGGAGGAGGCGGGTGGGCTTGGCGCTGCCTGGCCTGGCCGGCTGGGCCGGGCCGGGCCTGGCCTGTGGGGGCGCTGTTTTTTTTTTAAATTAAACCAAAACAATTAAAAAAATACCAAACTAACTCGATTTAAATAAAACAATTTTCCCCGACTCCCAAAAATGAGTCAACAAAATGAACTTAAAAAACAATATACATGCATAAAAAAAATTTTAATGCTCATTTTGCCTACAAAATAAATCTTCCAAAACCAAATTTGTTATTTATAATACTTCATTTTTCCTAATTGTTTGGGAAAGTCATATTATTCCTCTCAAGATATTTTATAGGAAAAACTTATGAAGATAATTTAATAATCCAATGATCCTATTTTCAAAATTTGAGATCCCAATATAAAAATTATGAAATCAAATTTTCTCCGAGGGTCCTTGAGTTGCGTGGAAATTTCTAGGATCGGAAAAATGCGAAAAAATATGATATGCATGATGATCTATCGTATAACATTCCAATTGAAAATTTGGGATGTTAAGTACGAAAAACACTAGGAGACACAAATCACAAACACAACAAAATTGGGTTAAGTTGGGTTGGCGGAAGGTATGTGATGTAGGGCGGAACCTCACGTGGACGATCTTTCACGCTTTGGAGGATCCTCAAGAACACGATGAACACGGGAAGAACGGGAGAAATCACAAGGGGAAACACTCAAGAACAAGTCCAATCACACATCCACTAGACAATCAAACACACAAGATCACAAGGTACATGAACAAAAGGAAAGATACAAGGTTCATCTCAAGAGGAGGTCTTGATGATCCAGACGATCTTCCCGCAAGGGTCTTGATGATATCCCAGGATCTTCTCACATGGAGGTCTTGAACTCCATGGAGGTAGTCTCTCTCTCTCAAGAGTAGAGGTAGGAGCAAAGCTCACCTAAGAATGAGCTATCATATTTGCTAACCCCGAAGGAAGTGGAGGTGGTCTATTTATAGTCTAAGCCACGAAGGGGTAAGTGGGAGAGGGATACATACAAGGGGTCTGCTGGCTGCGCACAGCAGGGCGGTAGTACAGGGTTCATGGCCGGTGAGTACCGCTTTTGAGCGGTCGGATCGTCAAGGTCGAATTCCCACAGAAACGATAGCCACCATCTCATCGAAACATCGGACACCTTTGCCTCTATCAAGTGGTATCAGATTTTCAGGTTGCTCGGTGAGATTTTACAGTTTTTCAGAGATTAGATCGAGTCTGTTCTTCATACCTAAAGTCCACGAAAAAGCCACAAAAAAAATTAGGGTTAGTTCATCATATCCGAACCAATCTGAGCCTTTGCATAATCTTTTTAGGGTTTTGCTTTGTTGAATTTGCGGTTGCATCGTCGTGTCAAGTTGCTGGTCTTAGAGTCTAGTCTTTTAGAGTTTGAGTTCGGTCATAAGTTGTCACGCCACCGCCGCACCATCATCATCGCCTTGCCATCTACCACCATTGCTTATCCGCCACCGCTCAATCCGTATCCATATACCACCACCAATCCGTATCCATATACCACCACCAATCCGTATCCATATACCACCACCAATCCGTATCCATATTCCACCACCGCTGCCATATACCACCACCATATATCCACCACCAATCCGAAGTTCTTCTCATATTAGGTTTGTTTTGAGATCCATCTAGTTTCCGATTCGTGTTTCCTTGCCGGAGTAGGTTTCGAAAAAAAAAGAGTCCTGAAACCACCCTCCGCTTAGGCCCAAAATTTTCCAAAACGCACTTGTCAAAAAATTTTCTGCTATCCTATTTTAGGTGTTTCTAAGTGGATTGAGACAATCGCCGTTATAGAAAGTTTTTTGACCCGTTTCAGCTTTTGGGTCCGCGATCAAAAAAAAAAATTTTGGTCGAAAAAATTTCGTGCCCATCCCGTCGATTTGACACAGGAAGAGTTTTGAGACACTCGCCATTATAGTGATTTTTCGCAAAAAAAAAAAAAAGAGCGCAAAAAAAAAAAAAAAAAAAAAAAAAAAGAGAAAAAAAAAATTTCCAGAGTGTGCTTTTCCGTTGTTTCCGTGCAGCGCCGTGATTTTGTTAGTGTTCTAGGCTCGCGTCTCTAGCACGTCTAGCCTAGGACCAAAGACAAGATCTGTCGTTGAGCGCTTATTCAACTTTGCATCTCTGAATTGATTATTGCTGACCTTTTGCTACCATATTATAAGCCTTCCCAGCTCCACATACATCTACATCGTATGCTTGACTCTCCCCGTAATCGCTCTATCCAAGCTTTGAGAGTTTTGACTACATCGGTTGCCGATCACCGCTTTCTTCTTTGGGTAAGAACCGTAAGAATTTGAGATTTGCTTGACGGATTTGTGATCGCCCACCACACCACCACCACCACTTCCTAGTAGTCTGTCAATCATATTCTTGTGTGTTTCTATTGCTGCTAACCATGGCAGGATCACAAGTCGATTTAGACCGACCGGGAGAACATGACAAACAAAGCGCTACATGATAAGTTTCAACAAATGATGAGTGGGCAGGTGGACGATGTGCTAAATAGATTTGAAGAGGCCATGGAGAAGATAGATGGCATTGAGAAGGCGTCAAACAAAGCTCGATATCAAGTTTAATGAATTGCTCGCGCGTCTACCACCACCACCACCGGCTGCACCTAACGCACCTCTACTACAACAACACGGACTACCTCCACATCGCTAAACAGCCCTCCCGAGCTTCCCGTGTCCCTCTTCACCGGCCAAGCTGCCGGTGCTCTTGTTGATACTTCAGTGGCTCCTGCTGCTGCGGCGGGGAGGATGATTATGTGAGAGCTTACGAGGATGAGGTTGATCAACATCGAACTCACGTGCAACCACCAGACCACAACCACCGTGTCGCCCACATGCAAATAATGGCAATGTTCGGGCTCCCTTCAGTACGAGATCATGACCATCTCCCTAAACTGAAATTGAATATTCCACCATTTGAGGGTAGATATGTTCCTGATATATATCTTACTTGGGAATTAGAAACTGAACAACGATTTACATGTTTACAATATCCCGAGGAGAGACGTGTTCCTGCTCATTGTTTGTGCTTTCACTAGCTTTGCATGTGTTTGGTGGTCGAACATTGTAGATTATATCCTGTTCCAGCTACTTGGGCTGCTTTGAAAACTGCTATGCGTATCGTTGGGTTCCACCATATTATCAACGTGAATTACTTCAAAAATTGCAGCGCTTAAGACAAGGAAAAATTCGTGAAGAATATTATCGAATTACAAACCGGCTTGATTAGATGTGGTATTGTTGAGGAGAATGAAGCTATGCTTGCACGCTTTCGGGTGGATTAAATAGAGAGATTCAAACCATTCTAGACTACAAGGATTATAATAATATCACTCGATTATTCCATCTTGCTTGTAAAGCTGAACGTGAAGTGCAGGATCGACAGCGCTGGCGCGGACTAACTTTTCTGCAGTCGACCTTCATCATGGACACCACGTGCATCATCTACTTCCACACGCTCTACTACACCGCACCTCCGCCGGCTGCCACCTCCAACCGTGATACAAGAAAGCAGGCACAACCACCACTATCTCGCCAAGAGCACACCTCTTTGGGCCTACACAGAGCTCTTCTTCTTCCATGGCGTCAACAGGCACACAAGTGATATTATTTGTCGTCGTTGTAAGGGAAGAGGACATTTTATGAGAGAATGCCAATCTCAGCGTGTGATGATTGCTACCGAGGATGGTGGGTATGAGTCCGCTAGTGACTATGATGAAGAGACTTTGGCTCTTATTACACATGAAGAACACGGTGGAGATGATTCTGATCTTGAGACGCAATACATGGCTGTCAAGATGCCGACAGGTATGAATGTTTAGTTGCTCAACGTGTTTTGAGTGTGCAGGTTACACAAGCTGAGCAAAATCAGAGGCATAACTTGTTCCATACAAAGGGAGTTGTGAAGGAACGTTCTATTCAAGGCCATCATAGATGGAGGGAGCTGCAACAACTTGGCTAGCATGGATATGGTGGAGAAGCTTTCTCTCACCACAAGACCACATCCACATCCTTACTACATCCAATGGTTCAACAACAGCGGCAAGGTTAAGGTAACACGATCTGTTCGTGTGCATTTTAGTATCTCTACATATGCTGATTATGTTGATTGTGATGTGGTACCTATGCAAGCATGTTCCTTATTACTTGGTAGACCATGGCAATTTGATAAAAATTCTGTACACCATGGTAGAAACAATCAGTATACTCTTGTTCACAAGGATAAAATATTACTTTGCTTCCTATGACTCCTGATTCCATTTTGAAAGATGATATTAATAGAGCTAATAAAGCAAAACAGGAGAAAATAAGAGTGAAAATCAGATTGTGGCAAAAGAATTTGAGCAACAAATGAAGCCTAATAATAAACCATCTAATGTTGCTTCTGAAATTAAACTGAAAAGTGCATGTTTATTTGCCACCAAATCTGATATTGATGAGCTAGATTCTAGCAAATCTGTTTGCTATGCTTTTGTGTGCAAAGAGGCATTATTTTCATTCGAGGACGTGCCTTCCTCTTTGCCCCTCGCTGTCACTAACATTTTGCAGAGTTCACCGATGTCTTCCCACAAGACGTGCCACCGGATTACCACCTATTCGAGGGATTGAGCATCAAATTGACTTAATTCCCGTGCATCGCTACCCAACCGCGCACCATACCGCATCAATCCAGAGGAGACGAAGGAGATTATGCGTCAAGTACAGGAGCTGCTCGACAAAGGTTATATACGCGAATCTCTTAGTCCTTGTGCTGTTCCTATTATACTAGTGCCTAAAAAGGATGGTACGTCATGTATGTGTGTTGATTGTAGAGGCATTAATAATATTACTATTCGTTATCGCCATCCTATTCCTAGGCTAGATGATATGCTTGATGAATTAAGTGGCTCTACAATATTCTCCAAAGTTGATTTATGAGTGGATACCATCAAATTCGTATGAAATTGGGAGATGAATGGAAAACAGCATTTAAAACTAAGTTTGGATTATATGAGTGGTTAGTCATGCCTTTTGGGTTAACTAATGCACCTAGTACTTTCATGAGATTAATGAACGAAGTTTTACGTGCTTTCATTGGACGATTTGTGGTAGTTTACTTTGATGATATACTGATTTATAGCAAATCTTTGGAAGAACATTTGGAACATTTACGTGTTGTTTTTAATGCTCTACGTGATGCACGCTTGTTTGGTAACCTTGGGAAGTGCACCTTTTGCACCGACCGAGTATCTTTTCTTGGCTATGTTGTTACTCCACAGGAATTGAAGTTGATAAAGCCAAGATTGAAGCTATTGAGAGTTGGCCGCAGCCCAAAACGGTCACACAAGTGAGGAGTTTTCTTGGACTCGCTGGTTTCTATAGGCGCTTTGTGAGAGACTTTAGCACCATTGCTGCACCTCTCAATGAGCTTACAAAGAAGGATGTGCCTTTTGTTTGGGGTACCGCACAGGAAGAAGCCTTCACGGTATTGAAAGATAAGTTGACACATGCTCCTTTACTCCAACTTCCTGACTTTAATAAGACTTTTGAGCTTGAATGTGATGCTAGTGGAATTGGATTAGGAGGTGTGTTATTACAAGATGGCAAACCTGTTGCATACTTTTCTGAAAAATTGAGTGGGCCTAGTCTGAACTATTCTACTTATGACAAAGAATTATATGCTCTTGTTCGGACTTTAGAGACATGGCAACATTATTTATGGCCCAAAGAATTTGTTATACATTCGATCATGAATCTTTGAAACATATTAAAAGTCAAGCTAAACTGAATCGTAGACATGCTAAATGGGTTGAATTCATTGAGACTTTCCTTATGTCATTAAACACAAGAAGGGTAAAGAAAATGTTATTGCTGATGCTTTGTCTCGTCGATATACTATGCTTTCACAACTTGACTTCAAAATATTTGGTTTGGAGACCATCAAAGATCAATATGTGCATGATGCTGATTTTAAAGATGTAATGCAGAATTGTAAAGAGGGAAGAACATGGAACAAGTTCGTTATTAATGATGGTTTTGTGTTCGTGCTAACAAGCTATGCATTCCTGCTAGCTCTGTTCGCTTTTTTGTTGTTGCAGGAGGCGATGGAGGAGGATTAATGGGACACTTTGGCGTGAAGAAGACGGAGGATATACTTGCTACACATTTCTTTTGGCCAAAGATGAGACGGGATGTTGAGCGCTTTGTTGCTCGCTGCACTACATGTCAAAAAGCTAAGTCACGACTCAATCCTCATGGTTTATATATGCCTTTGCTGTGCCTAGTGTTCCTTGGGAGGATATATCTATGGACTTTGTTTTAGGTTTACCTCGAACAAAGAAGGGAGGATAGCATATTTGTTGTCGTGGATAGATTCTCAAAATGGCACACTTTATACCATGTCATAAAAGCGATGATGTTGTTAATGTTGCTGATTTGTTCTTTCGTGAAATTATTCGCTTGCATGGTGTGCCAAATACTATTGTTTCAGATCGTGATACTAAATTTCTTAGCCACTTTTGGAGATGTTTATGGGCTAAGTTGGGGACTAAACTGCTTTTAGTACTACTTGTCACCCCAAACCGATGGACAAACTGAAGTAGTCAATAGAACATTGTCTACTATGCTTAGGGCTGTTTTGAAGAATAATAAGAAAATGTGGGAAGAATGCTTGCCTCATATTGAATTTGCTTATAATCGCTCATTGCATTCTACTACTAAGATGTGCCCTTTTGAAATTGTGTATGGCTTCCTACCTCGTGCACCTATTGATTTGTTGCCTCTTCCATCTTCGGAGAAGGTTAATTTTGATGCTAAAGAACGTGCTGAATTGATTTTAAAAGTGCATGAGATAACTAAGGAAAACATTGAGCGATGAATGCTAAATATAAACTTGCTGGAGATAAGGGTAGAAAACATGTTGTCTTTGCACCGGAGATCTTGTTTGGTTACATTTATGTAAGGATAGGTTTCCTAATTTGCAAAATCAAAGCTAATGCCACGTGCTGATGGTCCATTTAAGGTGTTAGAGAAAATAAATGATAATGCATATAAACTTGAGCTGCCTCGCAGATTTTGGGGTTAGTCCCACTTTTAACATTGCAGATTTGAAGCCTTATTTGGGTGAGGAATATGAGCTTCCGTCGAGGACGACTTCATTTCAAGAAGGGAGGATGATGAGGACATCAATACCATTGTTACACCCACAGCCCCTATCGCTACATATACCGGACCAATTACTAGAGCTCACAAGACGCCAATTAAATTATCGTACTTTCGCTTCTTGGTAATGATTCTAATGTTCATGAGAATATGATGCTGCCTAAATTGGATACATTTGTTTTGCTTACAAATGAAGGCCCTAGCTTGGAGAAGGATGGACATTGAGCAAGAACAAGCATGGAGATAATGCCATGCTAAGGGGAACAAGAACGGAGTTACAAGTGATGATTTCAGGACTTTGAAGCCACCATAATGGGTGCATGAAGCCTTGGACGAAATATACAAGATGCTACTTCATAAATGTCGTCCGAGGCTATTCTAGGTGCTGCGTCACCTTATTATTGGGCCAGGCCCATGTAATTTCGAAATACTTAAGTATAGGCTGTTTTAGAGTCCGTATGTGTGGGAAACAAGAGTTAGGGTTGATTTGGACCCTCCACCAAGGGCCACGAAATTCCCCTCTTCCTCCATATATACAGCCCTTAGGGCACCGCTTAGACCTTGGGTTTTGTTTAGATTAAAAGTTCGCCATAGCTGCAACTTCGCAGTTTCGCTTGTGTTCAACGACTGCATAAAGGCGCCACGTAACCCCACCTTGATCAATAAAGCTTTCATCTTATATTCGCAATATCCAGATTGCAATCTCAGTTTCTTGCTTGTTCTTCGCTTGCTCGCAGGAAACAGGCCCTCGTGGTCGTTGATCGTGCTCGGCGTGGTCAATAACCCTCGGAAGTTGGTTTAGCGATTGCTAAGGCGCCGACGCCTCAAGCACGTTCGTAGTCGGATCGTCAAGGTCGACTCCTACGTAAACGATAGCCACCATCTCATCGAAACATCGGGACACCTTTGCCTCTATCACCATATACCACCACCATATATCCACCAAAGAATCCGAGTTTTCTCATATTAGGTTTGTTTTCGAGATCCATCTAGTTTCCGATTCGTGTTTCCTTGCCGAGTAGGTTTCGGTAAAAAAAAAAAAAAAGTCTGAAACCACCCTCCGCTTAGGCCCAAAATTTTCCAAAACGCATTTGTCAAAAAAATTTTCGCTACCCTATTTTTAGGTGTTTCTAAGTGGATTGAGACAACATAGAATAGAAAGTTTTTTGACCCGCTTCAGCTTTTTGGGTCCGGGCAGTCAAAAAAAATAAAAAAAAATTGGTCGAAAAAATTTCGTGCCCATCCTGTCAGTTTGACCTGGGAAGAGTTTTGAGACACTCGCCATTATAGTGATTTTTCAAAAAAAAAAAAAAAAGCAGCGCAAAAAAAAAAAGCGCAAAAAAAAAAAAAAGAGCGAAAAAAAAATTCCAGAGTGTGCTTTTCCGTTGTTTCCGTGCAGCGCCGTGATTTTGTTAGTGTTCTAGGCTCGCGTCTCTAGCACGTCTAGCCTAGGACCAGCCGCAGCACGTCGTTGAGCGTTTATTCAACTTTGCATCTCTGAATTGATTATTGCTGACCTTTTTGCTACCATATTATAAGCCTTCCCAGCTCCACATACATCTACATCGTATGCTTGACTCTCCCCGTAATCGCTCTATCCAAGCTTTGAGAGTTTTGACTACATCGGTTGCCGATCACCGCTCTTCTTTGGTAAGAACTGGTAAGAATTTGAGATTTGCTTGACGGATTTAGATCGCCCACCACACCACCACCACCACTTCCTAGTAGTCCGTCAATCATATTCTTGTGTGTTTCTATTGCTGCTAACCATGGCAGGATCACAAGCCGATTTAGACTGACCGGGAGAACATGACAAACAAAGCGCTACATGATAAGTTTCAACAAATGATGAGTGGGCGGTGGACGATGTGCTAAATAGATTTGAAGAGGCCATGGAGAAGATAGATGGCATTGAGAAGGCGTCAAACGAAGCTCGATATCAAGTTTAATGAATTGCTCGCGCGTCTACCACCACCACCACCGCTGCACCTAACGCACCTCTACTACAACAACACGGACTACCTCCACATCGCGAAACAGCCCTCCGCCGAAGCTTCCCGTGTCCCTCTTCACTGCCAAGCTGCTGGTGCTGCTGTTGATATACAGGGGCTCCTGCTGCAAGGGGGGGAGGATGATTATGTGAGAGCTTACGAGGATGAGGTTGATCAACATCGAACTACGTGCAACCACCAAAGCACCACAACCACCAGGTCGCCCACATGCAAATAATGGCGATGTTCGGGCTCCCCTTCAGGTACGAGATCATGACCATCTCCCTAAACTGAAATTGAATATTCCACCATTTGAGGGTAGATATGTTCCTGATATATATCTTACTTGGGAATTAGAAACTGAACAACGATTTACATGTTTACAATATCCCGAGGAGAGACGTGTTCCTCGCTGCTGTTTGTGCTTTCACTAGCTTTGCATGTGTTTGGTGGTCTGAACATTGTAGATTATATCCTGTTCCAGCTACTTGGGCTGCTTTGAAAACTGCTATGCGTACTCGTTGGGTTCCTCCATATTATCAACGTGAATTACTTCAAAATTGCAGCGCTTAAGACAAGGAAAAATTCGGTGAAGAATATTATCGTGAATTACAAACTGGCTTGATTAGATGTGGTATTGTTGAGGAGAATGAAGCTATGCTTGCACGCTTTCGGGTGGATTAAATAGAGAGATTCAAACCATTCTAGACTACAAGGATTATAATAATATCACCGATTATTCCATCTTGCTTGTAAAGCTGAACGTGAAGTGCAGGATCGACAAAGCGTTGGCGCGGACTAACTTTTCTGCAGGTCGACCTTCATCATGGACACCACGTGCATCATCTACTTCCACACGCTCTACTACACCGCACCTCCGTCGGCTGCCACCTCCAACCGTGATACAAGAAAGCAGGCACAACCACCACTATCTGCCAAGAGCACACCTGCTGGCCTACAGAGCTCTTCTTCTTCCATGGCGCCAACAGGGCACACAAGTGATATTATTTGTCGTCGTTGTAAGGGAAGAGGACATTTTATGAGAGAATGCCAATCTCAGCGTGTGATGATTGCTACCGAGGATGGTGGGTATGAGTCCGCTAGTGACTATGATGAAGAGACTTTGGCTCTTATTACACATGAAGAACACGGTGGAGATGATTCGATCTTGAGACGCAATACATGGCTGTCAAGATGCTTGACAGTATGAATGTTTAGTTGCTCAACGTGTTTTGAGTGTGCAGGTTACACAAGTCTGAGCAAAATCAGAGGCATAACTTGTTCCATACAAAGGAGTTGTGAAGGAACGTTCTATTCAAGGCCATCATAGATGGAGGGAGCTGCAACAACTTGGCTAGCATGGATATGGTGGAGAAGCTTTCTCACCACAAGACCACATCCACATCCTTACTACATCCAATGGTTCAACAACAGCGGCAAGGTTAAGGTAACACGTCTGCTTACGTGTGCATTTTAGTATCTCTACATATGCTGATTATGTTGATTGTGATGTGGTACCTATGCAAGCATGTTCCTTATTACTTGGTAGACCATGGCAATTTGATAAAATTCTGTACACCATGGTAGAAACAATCAGATACTCTTGTTCACAAGGATAAAAATATTACTTTGCTTCCTATGACTCCTGATTCCATTTTGAAAGATGATATTAATAGAGCTAATAAAGCAAAACAGGAGAAAAATAAGAGTGAAAATCAGATTGTGGCAAAACAATTTGAGCAACAACTGAAGCCTAATAATAAACCATCTAATGTTGCTTCTGAAATTAAACTGAAAAGTGCATGTTTATTTGCCACCAAATCTGATATTGATGAGCTAGATTCTAACAAATCTGTTTGCTATGCTTTTGTGTGCAAAGAGGCATTATTTTCATTCGAGGACGTGCCTTCCTCTTTGCCCCCGCTGTCACTAACATTTTGCAGAGTTCGCTGATGTCTTCCCACAAGACGTGCCACCGGATTACCACCTATTCGAGGGATTGAGCATCAAATTGACTTAATTCCGGTGCATCGCTACCCAACCGCGCACCATACCGCACCAATCCAGAGGAGACGAAGGAGATTATGCGTCCAAGTACAGGAGCTGCTGCTCGACAAAGGTTATATACGCCAATCTCTTAGTCCTTGTGCTGTTCTGGCATTAATAATATTACTATTCGTTATCGCCATCCTATTCCTAGGCTAGATGATATGCTTGATGAATTAAGTGGCTCTACAATATTCTCCAAAGTTGATTTATGAGTGGATACCATCAAATTCGTATGAAATTGGGAGATGAATGGAAAACAGCATTTAAAACTAAGTTTGGATTATATGAGTGGTTAGTCATGCCTTTTGGGTTAACTAATGCACCTAGTACTTTCATGAGATTAATGAACGAAGTTTTACGTGCTTTCATTGGACGATTTGTGGTAGTTTACTTTGATGATATACTGATTTATAGCAAATCTTTGGAAGAACATTTGGAACATTTACGTGCTGTTTTTAATGCTCTACGTGATGCACGCTTGTTTGGTAACCTTGGGAAGTGCACCTTTTGCACCGACCGAGTATCTTTTCTTGGCTATGTTGTTACTCCACAGGAATTGAAGTTGATAAAGCCAAGATTGAAGCTATTGAGAGTTGGCCGCAGCCCAAAACGGTCACACAAGTGAGGAGTTTTCTTGGACTCGCTGGTTTCTATAGGCGTTTTGTGAGACTTTAGCACCATTGCTGCACCTCTCAATGAGCTTACAAAGAAGGATGTGCCTTTTGTTTGGGGTACCGCATGGGAAGAAGCCTTCACGGTATTGAAAGATAAGTTGACACATGCTCCTTTACTCCAACTTCCCGACTTTAATAAGACTTTTGAGCTTGAATGTGATGCTAGTGGAATTGGATTAGGAGGTGTGTTATTACAAGATGGCAAACCTGTTGCATACTTTTCTGAAAAATTGAGTGGGCCTAGTCTGAACTATTCTACTTATGACAAAGAATTATATGCTCTTGTTCGGACTTTAGAGACATGGCAACATTATTTATGGCCCAAAGAATTTGTTATACATTCTGATCATGAATCTTTGAAACATATTAAAAGTCAAGCTAAACTGAATCGTAGACATGCTAAATGGGTTGAATTCATTGAGACTTTCCCTTATGTCATTAAACACAAGAAGGGTAAAGAAAATGTTATTGTTGATGCTTTGTCTCGTCGATATACTATGCTTTCACAACTTGACTTCAAAATATTTGGTTTGGAGACCATCAAAGATCAATATGTGCATGATGCTGATTTTAAAGATGTAATGCAGAATTGTAAAGAGGGAAGAACATGGAACAAGTTCGTTATTAATGATGGTTTTGTGTTCCGTGCTAACAAGCTATGCATTCCTGCTAGCTCTGTTAGCCTTTTGTTGTTGCAGGAGGCGCATGGAGGAGGATTAATGGGACACTTTGGCGTGAAGAAGACGGAGGATATACTTGCTACACATTTCTTTTGGCCAAAGATGAGACGGGATGTTGAGCGCTTTTGTTGCTCGCTGCACTACATGTCAAAAAGCTAAGTCACGACTCAATCCTCATGGTTTATATATGCCTTTGCTGTGCCTAGTGTTCCTTGGGAGGATATATCTATGGACTTTGTTTTAGGTTTACCTCGAACAAAGAAGGGAGGATAGCATATTTGTTGTCGTGGATAGATTCTCGAAAATGGCACACTTTATACCATGTCATAAAAGCGATGAAGCTGTTAATGTTGCTGATTTGTTCTTTCGTGAAATTATTCGCTTGCATGGTGTGCCAAATACTATTGTTTCAGATCGTGATACTAAATTTCTTAGCCACTTTTGGAGATGTTTATGGGCTAAGTTGGGGACTAAACTGCTTTTTAGTACTACTTGTCACCCCCAAACTGATGGACAAACTGAAGTAGTCAATAGAACATTGTCTACTATGCTTAGGGCTGTTTTGAAGAATAATAAGAAAATGTGGGAAGAATGCTTGCCTCATATTGAATTTGCTTATAATCGCTCATTGCATTCTACTACTAAGATGTGCCCTTTTGAAATTGTGTATGGCTTCCTACCTCGTGCACCTATTGATTTGTTGCCTCTTCCATCTTCGGAGAAGGTTAATTTTGATGCTAAAGAACGTGCTGAATTGATTTTAAAATGCATGAGATAACTAAGGAAAACATTGAGCGTATGAATGCTAAATATAAACATGTTTGGAGATAAGGGTAGAAAACATGTTGTCTTTGCACCGGAGATCTTGTTTGGTTACATTTATGTAAGGATAGGTTTCTAATTTGCATAAATCAAAGCTAATGCCACGTCCTGATGGTCCATTTAAGGTGTTAGAGAAAATAAATGATAATGCATATAAACTTGAGCTGCCTGCAGATTTTGGGGTTAGTCCCACTTTTAACATTGCAGATTTGAAGCCTTATTTGGGTGAGGAATATGAGCTTCCGTCGAGGACGACTTCATTTCAAGAAGGGGAGGATGATGAGGACATCAATACCATTGTTACACCCACAGCCCCTACTGCTACATATACTGGACCAATTACTAGAGCTCGCGCACGCCAATTAAATTATCAGGTACTTTCGTTTTTTGGTAATGATTCTAATGTTCATGAGAATATGATGCTGCCTAAATTGGATACATTTGTTTTGCTTACAAATGAAGGCCCTAGCTTGGAGAAGGATGGACATTGGAGCAAGAACAAGCATGGAGATAATGCCATGCGCAAGGGGAACAAGAACGGAGTTACAAGTGATGATTTCAGGACTTTGAAGCCACCATAATGGATGCATGAAGCCTTGGACGAAATATACAAGATGCTACTTCATAAATGTCGTCCCGAGGCTATTCTAGGTGCTGCGTCACCTTATTAATGGGCCAGGCCCATGTAATTTCGAAATACTTAAGTATAGGCTGTTTTAGAGTCCGTATGTGTGGGGAAACAAGAGTTAGGGTTGATTTGGACCCTCCACCAAGGGCCACGAAATCCCCCTCTTCCTCCATATATACAGCCCTTAGGGCACCGCTTAGACCTTGGGTTTTGTTTAGATTAAAAGTTCGCCATAGCTGCAACTTCGCAGCATTTCGTTTGTGTTCAACGACTGCACAAAGGCGCCAGAACCCCACCTTGATCAATAAAGCTTTCATCTTATATTCGCAATATCCAGATTGCAATCTCAGTTTCTTGCTTGTTCTTTGTTTGCTCGCAGGAAACAGGCCCTCGTGGTCGTTTGATCGTGCTCGGCGTGGTCAATAACCCTCGGAAGTTGGTTTAGCGATTGCTAAGGCGCGACGCCTCGCGACGATCGTAGTCGGATCGTCAAGGTCGACTCCCACAGAAACGATAGCCACCATCTCATCGAAACATCGGGACACCTTTGCCTCTATCTGGCTCTACGGTTACATTTGCATAAAGCTGATTTTTCCCTACATCAAAGGAATAATTTTATTTAACTATCATGGTGGTTGTTAAACATTGAGAATGGTTGACAAAGATCCTCAATCCCAATTAAAAGTACTCATCAAAACCCAATAACTTTTATTTAGAAGTAACATGTTGAGATACACATGATAATCAAGTACCGGATACTCAAATTGTCCATAACCGGGACACGGCTAATCATGATTAGTTTATACACTCTGCAGAGGTTTATGACTTTTCCCCACAAAGACTCGATCGCCTCCGCTTGGTTCTCGTGACTACATGGTGTTTGAGAAAGGGATGACCGAGACATAGTCTTTCGAAGCGCTAGCACCTTACATGTGGGTAGACCGTATCAACCTACATCCCCTACATCAGCTAGCCTACCCGTAAGAGTTCGCACAACTTAGTCAACTACGCCAGAGCCCATAATTGGCTTGTGGCTGCACACGGAAGTTTCAGTTTGAATAATCTTATGATCCCTTAGAGCCCTGGTGGCGGTCCAAGAAATACAGGCAAGTCTCGATGGAAACCAGGTGCCTCAATCCACCCAGATGTGTGTTTAGGTTGCCACCTTAGATAAACCATTAATTAACAATCCCACATCTGTCATGGATATTCACTCACCCAATCCACGTCTACTAGCATAGCATGGCATGAACATGCAAACGTAGAAGTAACTCCCAAGGTTTCATAAGTAAAACAGGTAATAGGTACTACCTCCATCTACTTCCCAATACCCACAATTTAATTAGATCCTAATCATGCAAGTGTTTGAGGAATAGATCTAATGCATAAAACTGGGTATGAGAAAGTATGATCAAAGTGTTACTTGCCTTGTCGATGATCCGCGAGTCCTAGAGATTCAAGTAACAGTGGCGACCGGTGATCTAACGCAGACAAACAACAAGCATACAATAAGTACTCATCTAATGCACAGGGAAATCTCGAATAAAAGATCTAACCAGAAAGTTCAACTTAAGAACCCTGGTTGCAAAAGAATCGAATCAAAATAAACTCCGAAAGTCGAAACTCGAGAGAGAACGTCTCGGTTTAGCGATCTGAAATTAGGTCAAAATTTCACAGTGGCAAAACTCTGTGAAAGTAGGGTAGTCGGAACGACGGTTTCGTTACGAAACTCCAGGCGCTTGAATCACCTGATTCCGATAAACGAGTGAGAAATAAAACAGTTTTGAAAATCGGATCTGAAATCAAATCAGAAAAATAACGGATTAAATCCGATTAAAAAGAAAAACGACGAACGAGTTAAATAATGAACGTTCGTTAACAGAACGAATCTAACGAACGCGTTCATTGAAACGAACGGTTCGGTGAACGTTCGTTAATTAAGAAAACCGAAAAAAATAAAACCAATCTAGGTTTTTTTTAAAAAAAAAAAATCGAACATATTTTTTTTTAAATAAACCGGACGGTTCACGGGGAGAAAACCGAATCGGCGCGGGCGGCGGTGGCTACCTCCGGCGATCGCCGGCGGGCGCTCCGGGGCTCGGGGAGAGGGCGGCGGGTTCAAGCGTCGGGCGGCGGGTCCACGGCGGCGGCGACGCGGCGGCGGCGGCGGCCCACGGCGGCGGCGGCTGGCTTCAAGGCGTGGGCGCAAGGCTCGGGCAAGGCGGCTCCGGTGGGTGGGGAGAGAGAGAGGGGGTCCGGGGGTATTTAAGAGGGGGGCGGTGGCTTGGGAGGGGTCAAGGCGCCGGGTCGGGCGGACTCGAGGCGGGCGGCGGGCACCGCTCGGCGACCGAGCCTTGAGGAGGAGGCGGTGGGCTGGGCGCTGGCCTGGCCTGGCCTGGCTGGGCCGGGCCTGGGCCTCGATCCAGTAGGGCTGTGTTTTTTTTTTAAATTAAACCAAAACGAATTAAAAAAAATACCAAACGAACTCGGATTTAAATAAAACAAATTTTCCCCGACTCCTAAAAATGAGTCGAACAAAATGAACTTTAAAAACAATATACATGCATAAAAAAATTTTAAATGCTCATTTTTGCCTAAGCAAAATAAATCTTCCAAAACCAAATTTGGTTTATTTATAATACCTTCATTTTTCCTAATTGTTTGGGAAAGTCATATTATTCCCTCTCAAGATATTTTTATAGGAAAAACTTTATGAAGATAATTTAAATAATCCAATGATCCTATTTTCAAAATTTGAGAGATCCCAAATATGAAAATTATGAAACTTCCAACTCTCTCCGAGGGTCCTTGAGTTGCGTGAAATTTCTAGGATCGGAAAAATGCGAGAAAATATGATATGCATGATGACCTAATGTATAACATTCCAAATTGAAAATTTGGGATGTTACAAGCCGAAAACACCTTAGGAGACACAACTCACAACACAAACAAAATTGGGTTAAGTTGGGTTGGCGGAAGTGTATGTGATGTAGGGCGGAACCCTACGTGGACGATCTTTCACGTTTGGAGTGGGATCCCTCGAAGAACACGATGAACACGGGGAAGAACGGAGAGAAATCACAAGGGGAAACACTCAAGAACAAGTCCAATCACACATCCACTAGACAATCAAACACACAAGATCACAAGGTACATGAACAACAAAGGGAAAGATACAAGGTAAGGTTCATCTCCAAGAGGAGGTCTTGATGATATCCTAGACGGATCTTCCCGCAAGGGGTCTTGATGATATCCCGCAGGATCTTCTCACATGGAGGTCTTGAACTCCATGGGAGTGGTAGTCTCTCTCTCTCAAGAGTAGAGGTAGGAGCAAAGCTCACCTAAGAATGAGCTATCATATTTGCTAACCCTCGAAAGGAAGTGGAGGTGGTCTATTTATAGTCTAAGCCACGAAGGGGTAAGTGGGAGAGGGATACAAGGCCAAGGCCCGCTGGCTGCAAGCAGGCAGGGCGGTAGTACAGGTTCATGGCCGGTAGTACCGCTTGAGCGGTAGTACCGCTTGAGGGGCGGTAGTACCGCTGCGTTACGAGCGCCAGTGTTCTCTTCCTCCTTCTCTTCCATGCTTCCCTCATGACGGTGTAGTCGTTCCTTGGCGCTTGCACTCCTCCTCGACATCAGTGAAGCTCCGACAATACTTATGCATGCACACGGGAGAAGTGTCAAGTAGTATACCATCCTCGAAGGGGTCAAGTGAACACGTGTAAAGGAGAAGATTCACCTTTATGTATGAGAAGTAGAGGTTGCACGTGTCACTTGCCAAACGGACTCTTGACATAGTGATGACCGTAGGATGCTCCGCATCATCCCCTCCCCCTTGGGAAAGATCCGACCTCGGATCAAGACCAAATCACCATGGGAAAGAGATAGCGTCGCCCGTGTTGAAGTGGACGATCACCAAGTACTTGTCATCTTGAAGCTCGAAATGGGCACTCTCCGATGCCGCCCATCTTGTGATTCCTTCAAAAGGAGTAAATAGAACAAACACTTGAAAAACAAATGTGGTTAGCGTTAGTGCAAAACCAAGCATTCAAGAGGTGATTCACCAAACAAGTGTTGTCATCAAACATAGCATAGGGTGTGACAAAGGATTGTGACATGGCATGTAAGCATATCAATCGAGCACAAGCAAAAACATCATAGGAACAAGCATGTAAATGTGAGGTAGAGATGCAAATATGTGTGACAAGAGCACAAGCATCCACCTCAAGGTCATAGCAAGTATGCATAAAGCGCTCGACAAATGGTCGATGGTAGGCATAGGAAGTATTCACAACACCAAATAAAATGAAGTGTCTAAACACATGGGTCAAGTGCAAGACAATCCAAGCATAATGTGCATAGGGTGTAGTGAATATAGTGTGGCACTCAACGCAATAGAAAGAGCAATTATTCATCATGTGTGAGGCCATCAAGTCAAGCATGTAGCAATCAATGGGATATGGCATATGTGAAGAAATGATATTGGTGCAACCAACCATATGATAGTAGCAAGTAGTCCAAGAATTGGATGCAACACCCAAGCTATATATATCATGAAGCATGGAAATGTGGCAATCATTGGTGAAAGCAATATCTCGAACATGCGGGCAAATGGTGCAAGCAACACATGAAGTATGATCCACAATATCCAAGCTCAAGAAGGATGTCACCTTGAAAGTGTGTCCTTGTGCATTCTTCATAATGCCGAAGTGGAAGCAAATATGGTGTAGAAGCGAGTCGTGGTAGAATGTATGAGGCTCGCTCTCAAGAGCTCGAATGGTCAACTCACGTGAAGTGGAAGTCGACACAAAGTCCAAGTATCCTACACATGCACAAAACAAAACAAAGAACGTATGCGCATGGTAGATAAACACATCATCCATCATGATGGTTCTCATCTTTTGCACAAAACCATTAGAAGCACAAGTGCATGAATAAGATGATGCAACAATGGCTAAATTCATGGCACTAGGTATATGGTGCAAAGAAGTAAGACAAGCATGCTTCACAAGAATTATGTCAAAATCTCCAAACATATGTGAGAATGCTATGGGGGCAAACTCATGAGCAAGACGAATAGCATGGTTGCACTCAGTACATGGAAAATCTAGTATGAGGGAGGCAACATATGGAGATATGTGACAAGAAGCAATAACAATGATGTGCAAAGCATGTAGATGGTTGTCATCAACCGCATGAAATGAGCAAGTATGAATCATTGGTGATGCAACATAAGCAAGCATTGTAATCAAGTCGTGCAAACTAGTGGAGCGAAGATGCAACACACTAGAGTAAATCATGGCAATCATGTCATGTGAGCAAATAATAGGCAAAGAAAATGAACATGACATATCGCAAGCACGAACACAAAGCAAGATCATAGTGTCATCATAGGCATGGGGCACAAAGCAATCATGGCAATAACAAACAATATCTCCACCACGCTTGCAAATACACATACAAGTACTAGAATCAATCATCATGTGTAATGCAAAGCATGGGTCACAAATGCATGGCAAAGGCATAGGAATGGGCATATCATGCAAAGTGAACATGGCAAGATGGGCAAAGGATATATAATGGACAACTACCCATAACCATGCGAGGGCCATGTAAAAGAAATGCGCGAAGTGTTTGCAGGAAGTGAGCGGTGGGAAAGGCAATCCATGGGATCCCAAGTCATCATTGCTCTCTAGAGCTCGTTTTGTCAACTCGTGGGATTGCGAGGTCGACAAGTATTCATGGGTACCTACACAAAAGAGACACAAACCAAAGAAATTGTGCGCGTGGTAAATGTACACATCATCCATCATGATGTGTATGTGCACAATTGAGTCAGCACAAGATAAGCATCGCTCAAAGAAATTTGATGCATGGTATAAGAACATGTCATCCATCATGAAAGAATAGTTATTATGTATGACACGATGGGACACAAATTGAGAATGTAAGTATATGGCACATCAATATCATGTTTATTCATGGGGAGCATATGGTGCACACAAGTATTGGGATCATGCAATGTATAGGATGGATCAAATTCTCCTAACATGTATGAGGAAACTATGGGGGTCTCCTCATGAGCAATATTGGAAACATCATTTGGAGAAAATGGACAACATCCAAAACAATGCATATCCGAAGCTAGGTGGGCATGGCATGGCATATGAGATAAATGATGCAAATCAATATCATCACAAGAAAAACAAATGCCAATAACCATGGGCTTGTCATCTATGCCATATGTGCAAATTGGGTTTATTTTAATGGCATATGCATAGTCACTATGAAGAGATTGCAAATAAGACATATGATGGATCTCATGCATAGCATATGATAAGTCAAGCGGATTAGCAAACATGATGTGACCTAAAGAATTGTCACAAGAAATCCTATGTAACATAGCATCACAACTAATAGACTCCACATGAGAATCATCATATTCATCATAAATGGGCAAATCATCACATGGGGAAATCATACTAGAATGAAGCATGTCAATAGGGTGATCAACATCATGCAAGCAATCAATGTCAAAATAGTCCACTAGTGGGACGAGAGCATCACCGTCACCTTTGTTACCTTTGTCATTCCACTCAAGTGGTGTAGGTGAGGTGGGAAAGACCAAATGGTGGTCATCTTCATCTTGATGGAACCATGTGGGGGGTGCATCATATTCCATCATGGCCATCGTCTTGTCCAAAGGGAGGACGAAGTCGTCGAGGATTGGCGCGTCATCATAAATGGGACCTAGCACCAAATGAGAAGACACAATAGAGGTAGAGGTCAAGTTGTTAGAAATGCAAATGGCCTCACTAGACCTATCAACTATCTCACTCTCTCTATGTGGTGGTTCACTCACTCCCTCAAGATAGGTGCACTCAATCTCACATATGGTGGAGTCACTCATGTCACTCAAGTGGTGGGGGTTGTGGCTCTCCTCACATGGGATTTGTGGCAACACATCATATATAGGGCTAGTGGTGAAGGCACTCTCACTCTCAATATGGTGGCACATGTCACTCATGTCATCATACGTCGCCGTGGTCAAAGGGAAAATCCCATGCTCAACCGTCTCGTAGTCGTCGTCGTGGATGAAGGCCGAAGATGGCACATCATCGCTCTCGTCGTGGATGAAGGCCGAAGATGGCTCAACATCACTCTTGTCGTGGATGAAGGCCGAAGATGGCACAACATCACTCTCGCCTCCTAAGATGGAAGCATCATCCTTGCTCGCCACCTTGTTGCTTGCCTCCAAAGCTTGATCCTTGAAGGTCTCCGTAGTTGTACTTGTCGCCGCACCATCTTGAAAAAGAATCAAGGTAGACTCGGCATCATCAATGCCACAAAGAGGGATGGCGTGAAGTTGCACTTGGGAGCATCGCCTTGGAGCTTGTCGGGCTTGGACATCTTGGTGGTACTAGCCTCATGCTTGTCGAGAGCTTGGTCGCCATGAAGTGTGCTTGGGGTGGAGAAGCCTTGGCCTTCATGAATTCTTGTTCCGCCTTGAGAGCACCAATGTAGTATTCATCGATGGACTTGTAGTTCTCAAGGAATATGGTCTTGGAGATGTCGTTGTAATCCCATCATGAAGTGGAACTTCATTGACATGGGGTCGATCCACGCCGGCTCGTCAAAGGCAATCTTCATCTCCTTGAAGTACACGCCGATGGACTTGGATCCTTGGATGGTGTTCTCCAATTGGCGTCGAAGTTGTTCCGTGTAGGTTGGAGGCACGAACTCTCGCCGCAAAGCTCTCTTCATCTTGGGCCAACTCATCTCGTAGCACTCCGAAGGTGTGTGAAGCCACCATGTCGAGGCGTAGTCATGGAAGTTTCTTGTGGCGCACTTCACTTGATCTTCGGGAGGAACTTGATGTAGCTTGAGGTAGTCGTCCATTAAACGCTCCCACTCGAGGTACTCCTCGGGTTCTTGAGTCCCATAGAAAGGAATCGCATGGTCGATGTCGAGGTCGTAGTAGCTCGGTGAAGTCGCGGACTTGAGCTTGGGGAGCTTCTCTTGAGCGTAGTCTTGGGGTGCTTGTTGGCGAAGATGCCGAATATCCGAAGGCGAAGATGCCTTGAAGTCGCTTGGCGAAGATGCCAAGGGAGATGGTGAAGTCGTTGAGCGGTTGTTGATGTTGAGCTCTTGACCTTCACGTTCTTGTTGATGATGGTGTCGATGCCGATGTGATGTTGCCGGAGATGGTCGCTCGGAAGGATGTGCTCTTGAGCGTCTTCTCGAAGATGAGGAATATCGCTTGTAGGACTTGATGAGGATTTGATCTCCTCCATTTTAGCTTGCATCTTGGCGTCGTAGTTGTTTTCCATGGCATCGAACTCGTCGTTGTTGTTGTAGACCGAAGATGAAATGCCTTGCCTATAGCATCATATTCTCATGAACATTGGAATCGCTACAGTACCTGGATAATTCAATTGGCGGACTTGAGCTTGGGGAGCTTTCTTGAGCGTAGCCTTGAGGTTCTTGTTGGCGAAGATGTCGATGTCCGTAGGGCTTAAGATGTAAGTCGCTATTAAGATGCCAAGGGAGATGGTGAAGTCATTGAGCTGTTGTTGATGTAGAGTTCTTGACCTTCACGTTTGTTGGTGATGGTGTCGATGCCGATGTGATCTTGCCGGAGACAAGAGGCTCGAAGCATGTGCTCTTGAGCGATGAGGAAGATCGCTAGGCCTTTGATGAGGGCTTTGATCTCCTCCATTTGAGCTTGCATCTTGGCACGTGGCATCGAACTCGGCTGCTGTTGTTATAGACCAAAGGTGAAATGCCTTGCTCATCCATCACAAGACTCAGTAGAGGTGAGTAGAAAATGATAAACAATACCGAAGTTACCTTTTCCCAAAGTTGAGGATGTATCCTGTGAAAGAATAGTGGAATTGGTAGACTTGTTCACCACACCTATCAAGTAAAGCTGGTAGAGCTCAGAGGATAGTGGCACAAAAATTTGATGCAAAATGTTAGCAAGAGTCAATAATGTTGAAAGATATTCACAAATTCGCAAGCTAAACAAGTAGACCAATAGCAAAGATGGCACACGGAACACACACACGGATAGATAAATCGGTCGTGCAACAAAGGAATGAGCACAAAATGTGGAATCCACGGAAAACAAAACGCGGTTGCACAACTCAAGAGAGACGCTAGCATGATTGCTCTATAGGCGGATACGACACTTGTGCACAACCTATAAGATGCAAAATGGGTAAACTTCATCCCAAGTATGCTATGTATGTATGGTTCCCGTGTTTCTTCAAGATGATCCAAGTTGATCGAGTATGATAATCATATGATATATTGTATGATGCTATGGCTATTGCTTACAAGCTCTTTTGCTATGTCTCTTTGCTTAAACCCTTATTCTCTTTACGATCTTCGCTGGAGCGGATCCCACGGTGAATCACGAAGAACACGCGAAGAACAAGAGGGAAACACGGAGGAACGGAGAGAAATCAATAAACCAACAAGAGATCAATCACATTAAGTGCTAGATCATTGATCACATACAAGGGCACAATGATAGAGGCAAAGGTGTCCCGCCTTCGATGAGATGTGGTTTTGCTTTGAGGAAGTCGACTTTGACGATCCGACCACGAACGCGGCGAGGACGCCGCACTTAGCAATCGCTAAACCAACTCCGAGAGGTTATTGACCACGCCGGAGCACATCAACCTGACCACGAGGGTCTGTTTCCTGCGAGCAAACGAAGAACAAGCAAGAAACTGAGATTGCAATCTGATATTGCGAATATAAGATGAAAGCTTTATTGATCAAGGTGGGGTTCGTGACGCTTTGTCCTGGTCAGTGAACACAAACGGCACGCAAGTTGCAGCTATGGCGAACTTTTTAATCTAAACAAAACCTGGTCTAAACGGTGCCCTAAGGGCTGTATATATGGAGGAAGAGGGGGAATTTCGTGGCCCTTGGTGAGGGGTCCAAATCAACCCTAACTCTTGTTTCCCCACATACGGACTCTAAAACAGCCTATACTTTAAGTATTTCGAAATTACATGGGCCTGCCTAATAATAAGGTGACGAGCACCTAGAATAGCCTATGGACGAATATTATGAAGTGGCATCTTGTATATTTCGTCCAAGGCCTCATGCACTCATTAGGGTGGCTTCAAAGTCCCAGGAATCATCACTTGTAACTCCGTTTGTTCTCCTTCATGCATGGCATTATCTCCATGCTTGTTCTTGCTCCAATGTCCATCCTTCTCCAAGCTAGGCCTTCATTTGTAAGCAAAACAAATGTATCCAATTTAGGCAGCATCATATTCTCATGAACATTAGAATCATTACCAAGAAACGAAAGTACCTGATAATTTAATTGGCATGCGAGCTCTAGTAATTGGTCCAGATATGTAGCAGAGGGGCTGGGGTGTAATAATGGTATTGATGTCCTCATCATCCTCCCCTTCTTGAAATGAAGTCGCCCCGACGGAAGCTCATATTCCTCACCCAAATAAGGCTTCAAATCTGCAATGTTAAAAGTGGACTAACCCCAAAATCTGCGTGCAGCTCAAGTTTATATGCATTATCATTTATTTTCTAACACCTTAAATGGACCATCAAGACGTGGTATTAGCTTTGATTTGATTTGCAAATTAGGAAACCTATCCTCACGCAAATGTAACCAAACAAGATCTCCAGTGCAAAGACAACATGTTTTCTACCCTTATCTCCAAAGCAAGTTTATATTTAGCATTCATACGCTCAATGTTTTCCTTAGTTATCTCATGCATTTTAAAATCAATTCAGCACGTTTTTAGCATCAAAATTAACTTTCTCCAAGATGGAAGAGGCAACAAATCAATAGGTGCACGAGGTAGGAAGCCATACACAATTTCAAAAGGGCACATCTTAGTAGTAGAATGCAATGAACGATTATAAGCAAATTCAATATGAGGCAAGCATTCTTCCCACATTTTCTTATTATTCTTCAAAACAGCCCCTAAGCATAGTAGACAATGTTCTATTGACTACTTCAGTTTGTCCATCAGTTTGGGGTGACAAGTAGTACTAAAAAGCAGTTTAGTCCCCAACTTAGCCCATAAACATCTCCAAAAGTGGCTAAGAAATTTAGTATCACGATCTGAAACAATAGTATTTGGCACACCATGCAAGCTTAATAATTTCACAAAGAACAAATCAGCAACATTAACAAGATCATCGCTTTTATGACATGGTATAAAGTGTGCCATTTTCGAGAATCTATCCACGCACAACAAATATGCTATCCTCCCTTCTTTGTTCGAGGTAAACCTAAAACAAAGTCCATAGATATATCCTCCCAAGGAACACTAGGCACAAAGCAAAGGCATATATAAACCATGAGGATTGAGTCGTGACTTAGCTTTTTGACATGTAGTGCAGCGAGCAACAAAACGCTCAACATCCTGCCTCATCTTTGGCCAAAAGAAATGTGTAGCAAGTATATCCTCCGCCTTCGACGCCAAAGTGTCCCATTAATCCTCCTCCATGCGCCTCCGCAACAACAAAAGACGTAACAGAGCTAGCAGGAATGCATAGCTTGTTAGCACGAACACAAAACTATCATTAATAACGAACTTGTTCCATGTTCTTCCTTCTTTACAATTCTGCATTACATCTTTAAAATCAGCATCATGCACATATTGATCTTTGATGGTCTCCAAACCAAATATTTTGAAGTCAAGTTGAAAGCATAGTATAGCGATTTAGACAAAGCATCAAGAATAACATTTTCTTTTACCCTTCTTGTGTTTAATGACATAAGGGAAAGTCTCAATGAATTCAACCCATTTAGCATGTCTACGATTCAGTTTAGCTTGACTTTTAATATGTTTCAAAGATTCATGATCAGAATGTATAACAAATTCTTTGGGCCATAAATAATGTTGCCATGTCTCTAAAGTCCCAACAAGAGCATATAATTCTTTGTCATAAGTAGAATAGTTCAGACTAGGCCCACTCAATTTTCGTAAAAGTATGCAACAGGTTTGCTATCTTGTAATAACACACCTCCTAATCCAATTCCACTAGCATCACATTCAAGCTCAAAGTCTTATTAAAGTCGTGAAGTTGGAGTAAAGGAGCATGTGTCAACTTATCTTCAATACCGGAAGGCTTCTTCCCAAGGTACCCCAAACAAAAGGCACATCCTTCTTTGTAAGCTCATTGAGAGGTGCAGCAATGGTGCTAAAGTCTCTCACAAAACGCCTATAGAAACCAGCGAGTCCAAGAAAACTCCTCACTTGTGTGACCGCTTGGCTGCGGCCAACTCTCAATAGCTTCAATCTTGGCTTTATCAACTTCAATTCCTCGTGGAGTAACAACATAGCCAAGAAAAGATACTCGGTCGGTGCAAAGGTGCACTTCCTAAGGTTACCAAACAAACGCGCATCACGAGAGCATTAAAACACAGCACGAATGTTCCAAATGTTCTTCCAAAGATTTGCTATAAATCAAGATATCATCAAAGTAAACTACCACAAATCATCCAATGAAAGCACACGAAAACTTCGCTCATTAATCTCATGAAAGTACTAGGTGCATTAGTTAACCCAAAAGGCATGACTAACCACTCATATAATCCAAACTTAGTTTTAAATGTTGTTTTCCATTCATCTCCCAATTTCATATGAATTTGATGGTATCCACTACGCAAATCAACTTTGAGAATATTGTAGAGCCACTTAATTCATCAAGCATATCATCTAGCCTAGGAATAGGATGACGATAACTAATAGTAATATTATTAATGCCTCTACAATCAACACACATACGCCGACGTACTATCCTTTTTAGGCACTAGTATAATAGGAACAGCACAAGGACCAAGAGATTCGCAGATATAACCTTTGTCGAGCAGTGCTCCTGTACTTGACGATAATCTCCTCTCGCCTCCTCGGATTGGCAATGGTATGGTGCGTTGTTGGTAGCGATGCACCGAATTAAGTCAATTTGATGCTCAATCCTCTAATAGGTGGTAATCCTTGGCACGCCTTGTGGGAAGACGTCAACAACTCCCCGTGAAAATGTTAGTGACAGCAGGGGCAAAGAGGAAGGGCACGCCCCGAATGAAAATAATGCCTCTTTGCACACAAAGCATAGCAAACAGATTTGCTAGAATCTAGCTCATCAATATCAGATTTGGTGGCAAATAAACATGCACTTTTCAGTTTAATTTCGTAAGCAACATTAGATGGTTTATTATTAGGCTTCATTTGTTGCTCAAATTCTTTTGCCACAATCTGATTTTCACTCTTATTTTTCTCCTGTTTTGCTTTTATTAGCTCTATTAATATCATCTTTCAAAATGGAATCAGAGTCATAGGAAGCAAAGTAATATTTTATCCTTGTGAACAAGAGTATACTGATTGTTTCTACCATGGTGTACAGAATTTTTATCAAATTGCCATGGTCTACCAAGTAATAAGGAACATGCTTGCATAGGTACCACATCACAATCAACATAATCAGCATATGTAGAGATACTAAAATACACACCTAATAAAGATGTGTTACCTTAACTTTGCCGCTGTTGTTGAACCATTGGATGTAGTAAGGATGTGGATGTGGTCTTGTGGTGAGAGAAAGCTTCCACCATATCCATGCTAGCTGTTGTTGCAGCTCCTCCATCTATGATGACGCGCTGAATAGAACGCCTTCACAACTCCTTTGTATGGAACAAGTTATGCCTCTGATTTTGCTCAGCTTGTAACCTCGCGACACTCAAAACACGTTGAGCAACTAAACATTCATACCTCACAAGATCTTCAGCAAGCCATGTATTGCGCCCTGTGGATCGTAATCATCTCCACCATGTTCTTCATGTAATAAGAGCCAAAGTCTCTTCATCATAGTCACTAGCGGACTCATACCCACCATCCTCGTAAAGTAATCATCACATCGCTGAGATTGGCATCTTCTCGAAAATGTCCCTCTTCTCTTACAACGACGATAAATAATATCATTTGTGTGCCCTGCTGACGCCCATGGAAGAAGAAGAGCTCCGTAGGCCAAGTGTACTCTTGCTGCATAGTGGTGGTTGTGTCTCGCTTTCAGTATCACTGTTGGAGGTGGCAACCGACGGAGGTGCCGTGTAGTAGAACTGTGAAGTAGATGATGCAACGGTGTCCAATGATGAAGGCCGATCGCCGAAAAGTTAGTAATGGCGCAAACGCTCACGATCCCTGCACTTCACGCCCAAACTTTACAAGCAAGATGGAATAATCGAGTGATATTATTATAATCCTATAGTCTAGAATGGTCCTGAATTTCTCTATTTAATCCACCCGTAAAACACGTGCTATTAGCTTCATTCTCCCAACAATACCACATCTAATCAAGTCACTTTGTAATTCTTGATAATATTTTCTACCAAATTTTTCCTTGTCTAAGCGCTGCAATTTTGAAGTAATTCACGCTGATAATATGGTGGAACCCAACGAGCACGCATAGCAGTTTTCAAAGCAGCCTAAGTAGTTGGAACAGGATATAATTCCATAAATGTTCAGACCACCAAACACATGCAAAGCTAGTGAAAGCACAAACAAAGAAAGCAGGAACATCGCCTCCCTCGTGGATATTGTAAACATGTAAATCGTTGTTCAGTTTCTAACTCCCAAGTAAGATATATATCAGGAATATATCTCACCTCAAATGGTGGAATATTCAATTTCAGTTTTAGGGAGATGGTCAAGATCTGTGAATTCAAGGGAGCTCTAACATTGCCATTGTTTGCATGTGGATCTAATTCTGTGGTTGTGGTGCTGGTGGTTGCAACTTATTCCTCGATGTTGATCAACCTCATCCCGTAGTAAGCTTCTCACATAATCATCCTCCCCGCCGTAGCAAATAGGAGCTACTGAAGTATCAATAAGCAGCACCAAAGAGCTTGGCCAAATGAAGAGGGACACGGAAGCTCTCTGGCTGGAGGGTTGTTTCATGATGTGGAGGTAGTCCATGTTGTTGCAGTATAGGTGCGTTAGCCGCGGTGGTGGTGGCAGTATACGCGCAATAATTCATTAAACTTGTTATCGAAGCTTTGTTTCAACGACTTCTCAATGCCATCTATCTCTCTCCATGGCCTCTCAAATCTATTTAGCACATCGCCCACCCTCCCACTCATCATTTATGGAAACTTATCATGTAGCGCTTTGTTTGTCATGTTCTCCTACCAGTCTCTTGCCGGGTTTGTGATCCTGCCATGGTTAGCAAGTAATAGAAACACACAAGAATATGATCTGACACACTATTAGGAAGTGGTGGTGGTGGTGATGGGCCACAACCTCAATAGCAAATCTCAAATTTTACCAGTTCTTACCTAGAAGAGCGGCGTGATCTAGACCGAAGGAAGCAAAACTCAAAGCTTGGAGGAGCGATTACTGTGGAGAGTCAAACGCATGATGTAGATGTATGTGAGCTGAAGGCTTATAATATTATAGTAGCAAAAGTATCAGCAATAATCAATCTAGAGATGCAAAGTTGAATAAACGTCAATCACTTGTGATCGTGGCTGGTCCTAGGGCTAGACCGTACAGAGACGCCAGCCTAGAACATCACTAATAAAATTACGGCCATTGCACGGAAAAACAACGGAAAAGCACAGACTGAATTTTTTTTCATTCTTTTTTATGGTTTTTTTTGCGTGCTTTTGGCGCTTATTTTTTTTATTTTTGCGGTAAATCACTATAATGGCGAGTGTCTCAAAACTCTTCCTGTGTCAAACCTATGGATGGGCACGAATTTTTTTCGACCAAAATTTTTTTTTCGACCGCCTTGACCCAAAACCTGAAACGAAGTCAAAAAAACTTTCTATAACGGCGATGCCGTCTCAATACTTAGAAACACCTAAAATAGGATAGCCAGAAAATTTTTCACAAGCTGCTTTAAAAATTTTGG
Source organism: Aegilops longissima (assembly GCA_021605205.1). NCBI lineage: Eukaryota > Viridiplantae > Streptophyta > Magnoliopsida > Poales > Poaceae > Aegilops > Aegilops longissima. The sequence goes on along the minus strand of JAHIAM010010400.1, from coordinate 20,892 downwards.
CCTAAACGAGGGTGGTTTCCAGACTTTTTTTTTTTCCTAAACCTATCCGCAAGGAAACATTTAATCCGAAACTAGATGGATCTCAAAACAAACTTAATATGAGAGGAACTCTGGATTGGTGGTAGATATATGGTGGTGGTATATGACAGCGTGGTAGGTATATGGTAGCGGTGGTGGTATATGGATACTTGATTGGTGGTGGTATATGGATACGGATTCGTGCCATGGATGATAAGCAATGGTGGTAGATGGCAAGGCGATGATGATGCTGCAAAGACAATCTTATGACCGAACTCTAAACTCTAAAAGACTAGACTCTAAGACCAGCAACGATACGACGATGCAACCAAATTCAACAAAGCAAAACCCTAAAAAAGATTATGCAATGGCCAGATTGGTTTGATATGATGAACTAACCCTAATTTTTTTGTGGCTTTTTCGTGACTTTAGGTATGAAGAATGTGACGATCTAATCTACTTAAAAACTGTAAAATCTCACGAGCAACCCGAAAAACTGATACCACTTGATAGAGGCAAAGGTGTCCCGATTTCGATGAGATGTTGGCTTTCGCTGCAGGAAGTCGACTTTGACGATCCGACCATTTAACGCATGGCGACGCCGCTACTTTAGCATCGCTAAACCAACTCCGAGGTTATTCACCACGACGGAAAGCACGATCAACTCCCGACCATTTAGGGTCTGCTTCCCAAGAGCAAACGAAGAACAAGCAAGAAACCGAGATTGCAACTGGATATCATGTAATATAAGATGAAAGCTTTTATTGATCAAGGTGGGGTTCTGTGGACGCTTGGTCCTGGTCGCTGAACACAAACGGCACGCCAAGTTGCAGCTATGGCGACCTTTAATCTAAACAAAACCTGGTGTGGTTTTGAGGGGTCCGGAATTTCAATGTTTTCACCAGCAATTTGTAATAGTTTATGGATCATGAATACTGGCCTGTCTATTTTATGCACTGTTAGGCGGTTGAAGTCTCGAATATCATTAATTCGTTTAGCTCTAGCATGCCAACATTCCATGCTTGAACTTGCTCCAAGAACAAATGAAGGGCCTACCATGGATAAAGAAAGATGAACCTTGGAGCAAGTTCAAGCATGGAGATGTTGGTATGCTAAGGGGAACAGAACGGAGTTACAAGTGATGATTCCAGACTTTGAAGCCACCCTTAATGAGTGCGTATGAGGCCTTGGACGAAATATACAAGATGCCACTCATAATATTCGTCCATAGGCTATTCGAAAAAGGCGCCACCTATTATTGGGCCAGGCCTATGTAATTCTTTGGAAATACTTAAGTATAGGCTGTTTTAGAGTCCTCAGACATGGGAACAGTTAGGGTTGATTTTAATTCCTCCACCAAGGGCCACGAAATTCCCCCTCTTCTCCATATATACAGCCCTTAGGGCACCGCTTAGGACCTGGGATTTGTTTAGTTAAAAGTTAGCCATTGTAACTTCGTGTACTTTGCTTGTGTCCAACGACTAGACCAAGACCGCTACTAATCTCCACCATTATCAATATCATATATATTCGCAATATTCAGATTGCTTTATCATATCTTGCTGCTCTTCTCGATTGCTTGCGTGAATAGACCTTCGTGGTCAGCCGACCGTGCTCCGCAGATCACAAGAACTCTAAGGAGATTGTTATTATTGCTATGTTAACGTCGCGGCATCGCTTGTAGTCGGATCACAAAGTCGACCCACCAAATCGAGAGTTATCATCTCATCGAAAGATCGACACCCTCGCTTATCGTAACATGTCATCCATGAAAGAATAGTTATATGTATGACACGATGGGGACAAAATTGAGAATGCAAGTATATGGCACATCAAAAGCATGTTTGTTCATGGGGAGCATATGGTGCACAAGTATTGGGATCATGCAATGGATGGGATGGATCAAAATCTCCAACAAGTATGAGGAAACTATGGGGTCTCTCATGAGCAATATTGAAACATCATTTGGAGAAATGGACAACATCCAAAACAATGCATATCCGGTTAGGTGGCATGGCATGGCATATGAGATAAATGATGCAAATCAATATCATCACAAGAAAAACAAATGCCATAACCATGGGCTTGTCATCTATGCCATATGTGCAAATTGTTTATTTTAATGGCATATGCATAGTCACTATGAAGAGATTGCAAATAAGACATATGATGGATCCTTATAGCATATGATAAGTCAAGTTGATTAGCAAACATGATGTGACCTAAAGAATTGTCACAAGAAATCCTATGTAACATAGCATCACAACTAATAGACTCCACATGAGAATCATCATATTCATCATAAATGGGCAAATCATCACATGGGGAAATCATACTAGAATGAAGCATGTCAATAGGTGATCAACATCATGCAAGTAATCAATGTCAAATAGTCCACTAGTGGGACGAGAGCATCACTGCCACCTTTGTTACTTTGTCATTCCACTCAAGTGGTGTAGGTGAGGTGGGAAGACCAAATGGTGGTCATCTTCATCTTGATGGAACCATGGGGTGCATCATATTCCACCATGGCCATCGCCTTGTCCAAAGGAGGACGTAAGTCACGAGGATCGGCCATGCCACATCATAATGGGACCTAGCACCAAATGAGAAGACACAATAGAGGTAGAGGTCAAGTTATGAAATGCAAATGGCCTCACTAACCCATCAACTATCTCACTTCTATGTGGTGGTTCACTCACTCCCTCAAAATAGGTGCACTCAATCTCACATATGGTGGAGTCACCATGTCACTCAAGTGGTGGGGTTGTGGCTCTCTCACATGGGATTTGTGGCAAGACATCATATAGGGCTAGTGGTGAAGGCACTCTCACTCTCAATATGGTGGCACATGTCACTCATGTCATCACACGCCGCGGGTCAAAGGGAAAATCCATGCTCAACTGCCTCCGAGTCGCTCGCCATGGATGAAGGTCAAGATGGCACATCATCGCTCTCGTGGATGAAGGCCAAGATGGCTCAACATCACTCGCCGTGGATGAAGGTCAAGATGGCACAACATCACTCTCGCCCTAAGATGGAAGCATCATCCTTGCTCGCCACCTTGTCGCTGCCTCCAAAGCTTGGTCCTTGAAGGTCTCCATAGTTGTACTTGTCGCCGCACCATCTGAAAAAGAAAGGTAGACTCGCATCATCAATGCCACAAAGAGGGATGGCGGTGAAGTTGCACTTGGGAGCACGCCTTGGAGCTTGTCGGCTTGGGCATCATGGTGGTACTAGCCTCATTCTTGTCGAGAGCTTGGTCGCCAAGTGTGCTTGGGTGAGAAGCCTTGGCCTTCATGAGTTCTTGTTCCGCCTTGAGAGCACCAATGGTAGTCGCCAATGACTTGTAGTTCTCGGCGAAGATGGTCTTGAGATGTCACAGTAATCCCATAATGAAGTGGAACTTCATCGAATGGGGTCGCCCACGCCACTGTCGCAGGCATCTTCATCTCCTGAAGTACTTGTCGATGGACTGGATCCTGAGCAACAAAACGCTCAACATCCCGCCTCATCTTTGGCCAAAAGAAATGTGTAGCAAGTATATCCTCCGCCTTCTCGACGCCAAAGTGTCCCATTAATCCTCCTCCATGCGCCTCCCGCAACAACAAAAGACTAACAGAGCTAGCAGGAATGCATAGCTTGTTAGCACGGAACACAAAACCATCATTAATAACTAACTTGTTCCATGTTCTTCCTTCTTACAATTCTGCATTACATCTTTAAAATCAGCATCATGCACATATTGATCTTTGATGGTCTCCAAACCAAATATTTTGAAGTCAAGTTGTGAAAGCATAGTATAGCGACGAGACAAAGCATCAAGAATAACATTTTCTTTTACCCTTCTTGTGTTTAATGACATAAGGGAAAGTCTCAATGAATTCAACCCATTTAGCATGTCTACGATTCAGTTTAGCTTGACTTTTAATATGTTTCAAAGATTCATGATCGAATGTATAACAAATTCTTTGGGCCATAAATAATGTTGCCATGTCTCTAAAGTCCTAACAAGAGCATATAATTCTTTGTCATAAGTAGAATAGTTCAGACTAGGCCCACTCAATTTTTCGTAAAAGTATGCAACAGGTTTGCTATCTTGTAATAACACACCTCCTAATCCAATTCCACTAGCATCACATTCAAGCTCAAAAGTCTTATTAAAGTCGTGAAGTTGGAGTAAAGGAGCATGTGTCAACTTATCTTTCAATACCGTGAAGGCTTCTTCCCGTATGGGTACCCCAAACAAAAGGCACATCCTTCTTGTAAGCTCATTGAGAGGTGCAGCAATGGTGCTAAAGTCTCTCACAAAACGCCTATAGAAACCAGCGAGTCCAAGAAAACTCCTCACTTGTGTGACCGCTTTGGCTGCGCCAACTCTCAATAGCTTCAATCTTGGCTTTATCAACTTCAATTCCTCGTGGAGTAACAACATAGCCAAGAAAAGATACTCGGTCGGTGCAAAAGGTGCACTTCCTAAGGTTACCAAACAAACGCATCACGAGAGCATTAAAAACAGCACGAAATGTTCCAAATGTTCTTCCAAAGATTTGCTATAAATCAGATATCATCAAAGTAAACTACCACAAATCGTCCAATGAAAGCACGAAACTTCGCTCATTAATCTCATGAAAGTACTAGGTGCATTAGTTAACCCAAAAGGCATGACTAACCACTCATATAATCCAAACTTAGTTTTAAATGTTGTTTTCCATTCATCTCCCAATTTCATACGAATTTGATGGTATCCACTACGCAAATCAACTTTGGAGAATATTGTAGAGCCACTAATTCATCAAGCATATCATCTAGCCTAGGAATAGGATGACGATAACTAATAGTAATATTATTAATGCCTCTACAATCAACACACATACGCCGACGCACCATCCTTTTTAGGCACTAGTATAATAGGAACAAAGACAAGGACTAAGAGATTCGCAGATATAACCTTTGTCGAGCAGCCCCGCACTTGACGATAATCTCCTTCGCCTCCTCCGGATTGGTACGGTATGGTGCGCGGTTGGTAGCGATGCACCGGAATTAAGTCAATTTGATGCTCAATCCTCGAATAGGTGGTAATCCTGCGGCACGCCTTGTGGGAAGACGCCAAATAACTCCCGCAAAATGTTAGTGACAAAGAGGGGCAAAGAGGAAGGCACGCCCTCGAATGAAAATAATGCCTCTTTGCACACAAAAGCATAGCAAACAGATTTGCTAGAATCTAGCTCATCAATATCAGATTTGGTGGCAAATAAACATGCACTTTTCAGTTTAATTTCGAAGCAACATTAGATGGTTTATTATTAGGCTTCATTTGTTGCTCAAATTCTTTTGCCACAATCTGATTTTCACTCTTATTTTTCTCCTGTTTTGCTTTATTAGCTCTATTAATATCATCTTTCAAAATGGAATCAGAGTCATAGGAAGCAAAGTAATATTTTTATCCTTGTGAACAAGAGTATACTGATTGTTTCTACCATGGTGTACAGAATTTTATCAAATTGCCATGGTCTACCAAGTAATAAGGAACATGCTTGCATAGGTACCACATCACAATCAACATAATCAGATATGTAGAGATACTAAAATGCACACCTAACAAAGACGTGTTACCTTAACCTTGCCGCTGTTGTTGAACCATTGGATGTAGTAAGGATGTGGATGTGGTCTTGTGGTGAGAGAAAGCTTCCACCATATCCATGCTAGCCAAGTTGTTGCAGCCCTCCATCTATGATGACGCTAATAGAACGCTCCTTCACAACTCCCTTTGTATGGAACAAGTTATGCCTCTGATTTTGCTCAGCTTGTGTAACCTGCACACTCAAAACACGTTGAGCAACTAAACATTCATACCTGCCAAGATCTTCAAGAGCCATGTATTGCGCCTCAAGATCGTAATCATCTCCACCGTGTTCTTCATGTGTAATAAGAGCCAAAGTCTCTTCATCATAGTCACTAGCGACTCATACCCACCATCCTCGTGAGCAATCATCACACGCTGAGATTGGCATTCTCTCAAAAAATGTCCTCTTCCTTACAACGACGACAAATAATATCACTTGTGTGCCCTGCTGACGCCATGGAAGAAGAAGAGCTCGTAGGCCCAAAGCAGTGTACTCTTGGCGATAGTGGTGGTTGTGCCTCGCTTTCTTGTATCACGGTTGAGGTGGCAGCCGACGGAGGTGCCGTGTAGTAGAACGTGGAAGTAGATGATGCACGGGTGTCCATGATGAAGGTCGACCTGCGTAAAAGTTAGTCCGCGCCAAGGCCTCACGATCCTGCACTTCACGCTCAGCTTTACAAGCAAGATGGAATAATCGAGGATATTATTATAATCCTTGTAGTCTAGAATGGTCTGAATCTCTATTTAATCCACCCGTAAAACGCAAGCATAGCTTCATTCTCCTCAACAATACCACATCTAATCAAGCCAGTTTGTAATTCCTGATAATATTCTTCACCGAATTTTTTCCTTGTCTTAAGCGCTGCAATTTTTGAAGTAATTCACGCTGATAATATGGTGGAACCCAACGAGCACGCATAGCAGTTTTCAAAGCAGCCCAAGTAGCTGGAACAGATATAATCTACAATGTTCGCACCACCAAACACATGCAAAGCTAGTGAAAGCACAAACAGCAGCAGAACACGCCTCCTCGTGATATTGTAAACATGTAAATCGTTGTTCAGTTTCTAACTCCCAAGTAAGATATATATCAGAAACATATCTACCCTCAAATGGTGGAATATTCAATTTCAGTTTAGGGAGATGGTCATGATCTCGCACTCAAGGGGAGCCCAAACATTGCCATTATTTGCATGTGGACGACCGGTGGTTGTGGTGCTGGTGGTTGCACGTAGTTCGATGTTGATCAACCTCATCCTCGTAAGCTCTACATAATCATCCTCCCCACCGCAGCAGCAGGAGCCACGTATATCAACAAAGCAGCACCAAAGCAGCTTGGCCAAATAAGAGGGACACGGAAGCTCATGGAGGGCTGTTTCACATGTGGAGGTAGTCCTGTTGTTGTAGTAGAGGTGCGTAGGTGCAGCCGGTGGTGGTGGTGGTAGACGCAACGAGCAATTCATTAAACTTGTTATCGAGCTTTGTTTCAACGCCTTCTCAATGCCATCTATCTTCTCCATGGCCTCTTCAAATCTATTTAGCACATCTTCCACCTGCCCACTCATCATTTGTTGAAACTTATCATGTAGCGCTTTGTTTGTCATGTTCTCCCAATAGCATGTCTGGCTTGTGATCCTGCCATGGTTAGCAGCAATAGAAACACACAAGAATATGATTCACAGACTACTAGGAAGTGGTGGTGGTGGTGGGTGGATACACAACCACAAGCAAATCTCAAATTCTTACCAGCCTACCCAAAGAAGAAAGGTGATCGGCAACCGATGTAGTCAAACTCTCAAAGCTTGATAGAGCGATTACTGTGGAGAGTCAAACGACGATGTAGATGTATGTGGAGCTGGAAGGCTTATAATATGGTAGCAAAAAAAGGTCAGCAATAATCAATTCGAGATGCAAAGTTGAATAAACGCCAACGACGCAGATCAGGTGTTGGTCCTAGGCTAGACCGCATAGAGACGCGAGCCTAGAACACTAACAAAATCACGGCGCTGCACGGAAACAAGGGAAAAGCACACTGAATTTTTTTTTTCGCTTTTTTTTTTTTTTTTTTTTTTTTTTTTTTTTTTTTTTTTTTTTTTTTTTTGCGAAAAATCACTATAATGGCGAGTGTCTCAAAACTCTTCCTGTGTCAAACCGACAGATGGGCACGAAATTTTTTCGACCAAAATTTTTTTTTTTCGACGCCTTGACCCAAAAACTCGAAACGGGTCAAAAAACTTTCTATAACGGCGATCGCCTCAATACGCTTAGAAACACCTAAAATAGGATAGCCAAAAATTTTTGACAAGCGCGCTGAAAATTTTGGGCCTAAACGGAGGGTGGTTTCCAGACTTTTTTTTTTTTTTCCAAACCTACTCCGCAAGGAAACACGAATCGAAACTAGATGGATCTCAAAACAAACCTAATATGCAAGGAACTCTGATTGGTGGTGGATATATGGTGGTGGTATATGGCAGCGTGGTGGTATATGGTAGCGGTGGTATATGGATACGGATTGGTGGTATATGGATACGGATTCGTGGTGGTATATGGATAAGCAATGGTGGTAGATGGCAAGGCGATGATGATGAAGCGGCAGCGGCGTGACAACTTATGACCGTAACTCAAACTCTAAAAGACTAGACTCTAAGACCAAAGAACTTGACACGACGATGCAACCGCAAATTCAACAAAGCAAAACCCTAAAAGATTATGCAAAGGCTCGATTGGTTCGGATATGATGAACTAACCCTAATTTTTTTGTGGCTTTTTCGTGGACTTTAGGTATGAAGAACAGACTCGATCTAATCTACGAAAACTGTAAAATCTCACCGAGCAACCTGAAAATCTGATACCACTTGATAGAGGCAAAGGTGTCCCGCCTTTCGATGAGATGGTGGCTATCGCTTCGTGGGAAGTCGACTTTGACGATCCGACCACGAACGCGGCGAGACGCCGCGCTTTAGCAATCGCTAAACCAACTCCGAGGGTTATTGACCACGCCGAGCACGATCAACTCGACCACGAGGGCCTGCTTCGCGAGCAAACGAAGAACAAGCAAGAAACTGAGATTGCAATCTGATATTGCGAATATAAGATGAAAGCTTTATTGATCAAGGTGGGGTTCTGTGGACGCTTTGTCCGGTCGTTGAACACAAACGGCACGCCGGTTGCAGCTATGGCGTAACTTTAATCTAAACAAAACCTAAGGTCTAAACGGTGCCCTAAGGGCTGTATATATGGAGGAAGAGGGGGAATTTCGTGGCCCTTGGTGGAGGGGTCCCAAATCAACCCTAACTCTTGTTTCCCCACACATACGGACTCTAAAAACAGCCTATACTTAAGTATTTCGAAATTACATGGGCCTGGCCCACTAATAAGGTGACGCAGCACCTAGAATAGCCTCGACGACATTTATGAAGTAGCATCTTGTATATTTCGTCCAAGGCTTCATGCACCCATTAGGGTGGCTTCAAAGTCCTGAATCATCACTTGTAACTCCGTTTGTTCCTCTTGCGCATGGCATTATCTCCATGCTTGTTCTTGCTCCAATGTCCATCCTTCTCCAAGCTAGGGCCTTCATTTGTAAGCAAAACAAATGTATCCAATTTAGGCAGCATCATATTCTCATGAACATTAGAATCATTACCAAGAAACGAAAGTACCGATAATTTAATTGGCGCATGCGCGAGCTCTAGTAATTGGTCCAAGATATGTAGCAAGAGGGGCTGTGGGTGTAACAATGGTATTGATGTCCTCATCAATGTGCTTTGTTTGGGGTACCGTTGTGAAGAAGTTTCACCATTAAAAGATAGGCCATGCCCTTTAAATCTTCTTAGTTTTAATTAGACTTTGAGCTGCCACGGAGGGTAGGACAAAAGATGTCATTACAAGTTGTTGTATTTTTCATAAAATTGAGGGCATAGTCCGACTATATTCTAATTCATGCCTACATTATATTGATGAACTTGAGAGCTAGTTCTTTATCACCCTATTTGTTATACTTCGATCATGATGAACCACATCCGCAAGCTAATTATCCATGCTACCGGTTGAATTCAATGAGACTTTTCCTACTATGTCATTAAACACAAGAAGGGTACTAGAAAACGTTATTGAGTCGATGCTTTATCTCGTCATTATACTATGCTTTCACATAACTCACTTCAAAACACCATCAAAGATCAATATGTATGATGATTTTTTAAAGATGTAATGCGTAATTGTAAAGAAGGAAGAACATGGAACAAGTATCATTATTACTTTGCTACTAAATATGCCTTTTGCTCGTCATGATTTTGTTGTTGCATCCAGGTGTGGTTGAATGGGACAACTCACCAAGAAGACTTGAGATATATTCTACTTGGCTTTGGCCAAAGATGTCGATGTTGAATCAATAAATTTGCTCATTTGAATACATCAAAAAGCTAAGTCACCACTCAATCCTCATGGTTTATATATGCCTTTTGCCTCACACTTTCCTTGGGGGATATCAAGATGGAGTTTGTTTTAGGTTTATGTAACAAAGAAGGGAGGGATATCTGTGACACATATGATAGAGGCAAAGGTGTCCCGGCTGTTTCGATGAGATGGTGGCTATCGCTTCGTGGGAGTCGACTTTGACGATCCGACTACGAACGCATGAGACGCCGCTTTAGCAATCGCTAAACCAACTTCCGAGGGTTATTGACCACGCCGAGCACGATCAACTCGACCACGAGGGCCTGCTTCTCGCGAGCAAACGAAGAACAAGCAAGAAACTGAGATTGCAATCTGGATATTGCGAATATAAGATGAAAGCTTTATTGATCAAGGTGGGGTTCTGTGACGCTTTGTCCGGTCGCTGAACACAAACGGCACGCCAAGTTGCAGCTATGGCTAACTTTTAATCTAAACAAAACCTAAGGTCTAAACGGTGCCCTAAGGGCTGTATATATGGAGGAAGAGGGGGAATTTCGTGGCCCTTGGTGGAGGGGTCCAAATCAACCCTAACTCTTGTTTCCCCACACATACGGACTCTAAAAACAGCCTATACTTAAGTATTTCGAAATTACATGGGCCTGGCCCAATAATAAGGTGACGCAGCACCTAGAATAGCCTATGGACGAATATTATGAAGTAGCATCTTGTATATTTCGTCCAAGGCCTCATGCACTCATTATGGTGGCTTCAAAGTCCTGAATCATCACTTGTAACTCCGTTTGTTCTCTCTATGCATGGCATTATCTCCATGCTTGTTCTTGCTCCAATGTCCATCCTTCTCCAAGCTAGGCCCTTCATTTGTAAGCAAAACAAATGTATCCAATTTAGGCAGCATCATATTCTCATGAACATTAGAATCATTACCAAGAAACGAAAGTACCGATAATTTAATTGGCGCATGCGAGCTCTAGTAATTGGTCCAAGATATGTAGCAGAGGGGCTGTGGGTGTAACAATGGTATTGATGTCCTCATCATCCTCCCTTCTTGAAATGAAGTCGCCCTCGACGGAAGCTCATATTCCTCACCCAAATAAGGCTTCAAATCTGCAATGTTAAAAGTGGACTAACCCCAAAATCTGCAGCAGCTCAAGTTTATATGCATTATCATTTATTTTCTAACACCTTAAATGGACCATCAAGACGTGGTATTAGCTTTGATTTATGCAAATTAGGAAACCTATCTCACGCAAATGTAACCAAACAAGATCTCCAGTGCAAAGACAACATGTTTTCTACCCTTATCTCCAAAGAAGTTTATATTTAGCATTCATACGCCAATGTTTTCCTTAGTTATCTCATGCATTTTTAAAATCAATTCAGCACGCTCTTTAGCATCAAAATTAACCTTCTCCAAGATGGAAGAGGCAACAAATCAATAGGTGCACGAGGTAGGAAGCCATACACAATTTCAAAAGGGCACATCTTAGTAGTAGAATGCAATGAACGATTATAAGCAAATTCAATATGAGGCAAGCATTCTTCCCACATTTTCTTATTATTCTTCAAAACAGCCCTAAGCATAGTAGACAATGTTCTATTGACTACTTCAGTTTGTCCATCAGTTTGGGGTGACAAGTAGTACTAAAAGCAGTTTAGTCCCCAACTTAGCCCATAAACATCTCCAAAAGTGGCTAAGAAATTTAGTATCACGATCTGAAACAATAGTATTTGGCACACCATGCAAGTTTAATAATTTCAATGAAAGAACAAATCAGCAACATTAACAAAGATCATCGCTTTTATGACATGGTATAAAGTGTGCCATTTTCGAGAATCTATCCACGACAACAAATATGCTATCCTCCCTTCTTTGTTCGAGGTAAACCTAAAACAAAGTCCATAGATATATCCTCCCAAGGAACACTAGGCACAGCAAAGGCATATATAAACCATGAGGATTGAGTCGTGACTTAGCTTTTTGACATGTAGTGCAGCGAGCAACAAAACGCCAACATCCCGCCTCATCTTTGGCCAAAAGAAATGTGTAGCAAGTATATCCTCCGCCTTCTTGACGCCAAAGTGTCCCATTAATCCTCCTCCATGCGCCTCCTGCAACAACAAAGACTAACAGAGCTAGCAGGAATGCATAGCTTGTTAGCACGAACACAAAACCATCATTAATAACGAACTTGTTCCATGTTCTTCCTTCTTTACAATTCTGCATTACATCTTTAAAATCAGCATCATGCACATATTGATCTTTGATGGTCTCCAAACCAAATATTTTGAAGTCAAGTTGTGAAAGCATAGTATAGCGACGAGACAAAGCATCAAGAATAACATTTTCTTTACCCTTCTTGTGTTTAATGACATAAGGGAAAGTCTCAATGAATTCAACCCATTTAGCATGTCTACGATTCAGTTTAGCTTGACTTTTAATATGTTTCAAAGATTCATGATCGAATGTATAACAAATTCTTTGGGCCATAAATAATGTTGCCATGTCTCTAAAGTCCTAACAAGAGCATATAATTCTTTTGTCATAAGTAGAATAGTTCAGACTAGGCCCACTCAATTTTTCGTAAAAGTATGCAACAGGTTTGCTATCTTGTAATAACACACCTCCTAATCCAATTCCACTAGCATCACATTCAAGCTCAAAAGTCTTATTAAAGTCGAAGTTGGAGTAAAGGAGCATGTGTCAACTTATCTTTCAATACCGTGAAGGCTTCTTCCCGTATGGTACCCCAAACAAAAGGCACATCCTTCTTTGTAAGCTCATTGAGAGGTGCAGCAATGGTGCTAAAGTCTCTCACAAAACGCCTATAGAAACCAGCGAGTCCAAGAAAACTCCTCACTTGTGTGACTGCTTTGGGCTGCGCCAACTCTCAATAGCTTCAATCTTGGCTTTATCAACTTCAATTCCTCGTGGAGTAACAACATAGCCAAGAAAAGATACTCGGTCGGTGCAAAAGGTGCACTTCCTAAGGTTACCAAACAAACGCATCACGAGAGCATTAAAACAGCACGAATGTTCCAAATGTTCTTCCAAAGATTTGCTATAAATCAGTATATCATCAAAGTAAACTACCACAAATCGTCCAATGAAAGCACGAAACTTCGCTCATTAATCTCATGAAAGTACTAGGTGCATTAGTTAACCCAAAAGGCATGACTAACCACTCATATAATCCAAACTTAGTTTTAAATGCTGTTTTCCATTCATCTCCCAATTTCATACGAATTTGATGGTATCCACTACGCAAATCAACTTTGGAGAATATTGTAGAGCCACTCAATTCATCAAGCATATCATCTAGCCTAGGAATAGGATGACGATAACTAATAGTAATATTATTAATGCCTCTACAATCAACACACATACGCCGACGCACCATCCTTTTTAGGCACTAGTATAATAGGAACAGCACAAGGACTAAGAGATTCGCAGATATAACCTTTGTCGAGCAGCTCCTGTATTTGACGATAATCTCCTTCGCCTCCTCCGGATTGGTACGGTATGGTGCGCGGTTGGTAGCGATGCACCGGAATTAAGTCAATTTGATGCTCAATCCTCTAATAGGTGGTAATCCCGTGGCACGCCTTGTGGGAAGACGCCAACTCCTCCCGCAAAATGTTAGTGACAAAGAGGGGCAAAGAGGAAGGCACGCCCTCTAATGAAAATAATGCCTCTTTGCACACAAAAGCATAGCAAACAGATTTGCTAGAATCTAGCTCATCAATATCAGATTTGGTGGCAAATAAACATGCACTTTTCAGTTTAATTTCGAAGCAACATTAGATGGTTTATTATTAGGCTTCATTTGTTGCTCAAATTCTTTTGCCACAATCTGATTTTCACTCTTATTTTTCTCCTGTTTTGCTTTATTAGCTCTATTAATATCATCTTTCAAAATGGAATCAGAGTCATAGGAAGCAAAGTAATATTTTTATCCTTGTGAACAAGAGTATACTGATTGTTTCTACCATGGTGTACAGAATTTTATCAAATTGCCATGGTCTACCAAGTAATAAGGAACATGCTTGCATAGGTACCACATCACAATCAACATAATCAGCATATGTAGAGATACTAAAATGCACACTAACAAAGACGTGTTACCTTAACCTTGCCGCTGTTGTTGAACCATTGGATGTAGTAAGGATGTGGATGTGGTCTTGTGGTGAGAGAAAGCTTCCACCATATCCATGCTAGCTGTTGTTGCAGCTCCTCCATCTATGATGACGCTAATAGAACGCTCCTTCACAACTCCCTTTGTATGGAACAAGTTATGCCTCTGATTTTGCTCAGCTTGTGTAACCTGCACACTCAAAACACGTTGAGCAACTAAACATTCATACCTGCCAAGATCTTCAGAGCCATGTATTGCGCCTCAGATCGTAATCATCTCCACCGTGTTCTTCATGTGTAATAAGAGCCAAAGTCTCTTCATCATAGTCACTAGCGACTCATACCCACCATCCTCAAGAGCAATCATCACACGCTGAGATTGGCATTCTCTCAAGAAATGTCCTCTTCCTTACAACGACATTTACAAATAATATCACTTGTGTGCCCTGCTGACGCCATGGAAGAAGAAGAGCTCGTAGGCCCAAAGAGTGTACTCTTGGCGATAGTGGTGGTTGTGCCTCGCTTGTATCACGGTTGAGGTGGCAGCCACGGAGGTGCCGTGTAGTAGAACGTGGAAGTAGATGATGCACGTGGTGTCCATGATGAAGGTCGACCTGCAAAAAGTTAGTCCGCCGCCAAGGCCTGCCGATCCTGCACTTCACGCTCAGCTTTACAAGCAAGATGGAATAATCGAGTGATATTATTATAATCCTTGTAGTCTAGAATGGTCTGAATCTCTATTTAATCCACCCAGAAAACGTGCAAGCATAGCTTCATTCTCCTCAACAATACCACATCTAATCAAGCCAGTTTGTAATTCCCGATAATATTCTTCACCGAATTTTTTCCTTGTCTTAAGCGCTGCAATTTTTGAAGTAATTCACGCTGATAATATGGTGGAACCCAACGAGTACGCATAGCAGTTTTCAAAGCAGCCCAAGTAGCTGGAACAGATATAATCTACAATGTTCGCACCACCAAACACATGCAAAGCTAGTGAAAGCACAAACAGCAGCAGAACACGCCTCTCCTCGTGATATTGTAAACATGTAAATCGTTGTTCAGCTTAACTCCCAAGTAAGATATATATCAGAACATATCTACCCTCAAATGGTGGAATATTCAATTTCAGTTTAGGGAGATGGTCATGATCTCGCACCAAGGGGAGCCCAACATTGCCATTATTTGCATGTGGACGACCTGGTGGTTGTGGTGCTGGTGGTTGCACGAGTTCGATGTTGATCAACCTCATCCTCGTAAGCTCTCACATAATCATCCTCCCCACCGCAGCAGCAGGAGCCACAGTATATCAACAAAGAGCACCAAAGAGCTTGGCCAGCTCAAGAGGGACACGGAAGCTCATGGAGGGCTGTTTCACATGTGGAGGTAGTCCATGTTGTTGTAGTAGAGGTGCGTTAGGTGCAGCCGGTGGTGGTGGTGGTAGACGCGCGAGCAATTCATTAAACTTGTTATCGAGCTTTGTTTCAACGCCTTCTCAATGCCATCTATCTTCTCCATGGCCTCTTCAAATCTATTTAGCACATCGTCCACCTGCCCACTCATCATTTGTTGAAACTTATCATGTAGCGCTTTGTTTGTCATGTTCTCCCAAATACCTTGCCGGCTTGTGATCCTGCCATGGTTAGCAAAGAATAGAAACACACAAGAATATGATTCGACAGACTACTAGGAAGTGGTGGTGGTGGTGGTGGACAACACAACCACAAGCAAATCTCAAATTCTTACCAGCCTACCAAAGAAGAAAGGTGATCGCAACCGATGTAGTCAAAACTCTCAAAGCTTGATAGAGCGATTACTGTGAGAGTCAAACGCACGATGTAGATGTATGTGGAGCTGGAAGGCTTATAATATGGTAGCAAAAAGGGTCAGCAATAATCAATTCAGAGATGCAAAGTTGAATAAACGCCAACGACGGTATCAGGTCGGTCCTAGGCTAGACCGCATAGAGACGCGAGCCTAGAACACTAACAAAATCACGGCGCTGCACGGAAACAACGGAAAAGCACACTGGATTTTTTTTTTTTTTTTTTTTTTTTTGCGCTTTTTTTTTTTTGCGCTGCTTTTTTTTTTTTTTTGCGAAAATCACTATAATGGCGTAGTGTCTCAAAACTCTTCCTGTGTCAAACCGACAGATGGGCACGAAATTTTTTCGACCAAAAAAAAATTTTTTTTCGACGCCTTGACCCAAAAACGAAACGGGTCAAAAAACTTTCTATAACGGCGATCGCCTCAATACACTTAGAAACACCTAAAATAGGATAGCCGTAAAATTTTTCGACAAGTGCGCTGAAAATTTTGGGCCTAAACGGAGGGTGGTTTCAGAATTTTTTTTCCAAACCTACTCCGCAAGGAAACACGAATCGAAACTAGATGGATCTCAAAACAAACCTAATATGCAAGGAACTCGGATTGGTGGTGGATATATGGTGGTGGTATATGGCAGCGGTGGTGGTATATGGGTAGCGGTGGTGGTATATGGATATGGATTGGTGGTGGTATATGGATACGGATTCAGAGCGGTGGATATTCAAGCAATGGTGGTAGATGGCAAGGCGATGATGATGCAGCATGGCAAGTGACAACTTATGACCGTAACTCAAACTCTAAAAGACTAGACTCTAAGACCAGCAACTTGACACGACGATGCAACCGCAAATTCAACAAAGCAAAACCCTAAAAAGATTATGCAAAGGCTCGATTGGTTCGGATATGATGAACTAACCCTAATTTTTTTGTGGCTTTTTCGTGGACTTTAGGTATGAAGAATGACTCGATCTAATCTACGAAAACTCGTAAAATCTCACCGAGCAACCTGAAAATCTGATACCACTTGATAGAGGCAAAGGTGTCCCGCCTTCGATGAGATGTTGGTTATCGCTTTGGGGAAGTCGATTTGACGATCCGACTACGAAACGGCGAGACGTCGCGCTTTAGCAATCGCTAAACCAACTTCGAGGGTTATTGACCACGCCGAGCACGATCAACCCGACCACGAGGGTCTGCTTCCGCGAGCAAACGAAGAACAAGCAAGAAACTGAGATTGCAATCTGGATATTGCTAATATAAGATGAAAGCTTTATTGATCAAGGTGGGGTTCTGGTGACGCTTTGTCCGGTCGTTGAACACAAACGGCACGCCGGGTTGCAGCTATGGCTAACTTTTAATCTAAACAAAACTCCTCCATATATACAGCCCTTAGGGCACCTAGCTTAGGACTATGGGGATTTGTTTAGTTAAAAGTTAGCCATTGCAACTTCGTGTACTTGTATGCTTGTGTCCAACCACTGAACTTCAAGACCGCTATTTAATCTCCACCATTATCAATAGCAAGTTCATATATATTCGCAATATTCAGATTGCTTTATCATATTTAAGCTGCTCGAGCTCGTGATTGTTTGAGCAGTGAATAGACCTTCGTGGTCAGCCGACCGTGGTCTATTATTGCCGCAGATCAATCAAGAATTCCAAGGAGATTGGTTTATTGCTATCCACTAAGGCGTCGCGGTCATCGCTTGTAGTCGGATCGTTTAGTCGACTGCCACCAAATCGAGAGTTATCATCTCATCGAAAGATCGGCTACACCCTCGCTTATCGTAACATGTCATCCATCATGAAAGAATAGTTATATGTATGACACGATGGGGACAAAATTGAGAATGCAAGTATATGGCACATCAAAAGCATGTTTGTTCATGGGGAGCATATGGTGCAACACAAGTATTGGGATCATGCAATGGATGGGATGGATCAAAATCTCCTAACAAGTATGAGGAAACTATGGGGTCTCTCATGAGCAATATTGGAAACATCATTTGGAGAAAATGGACAACATCCAAAACAATGCATATCCGGTTAGGTGGCATGGTATGGCATATGAGATAAATGATGCAAATCAATATCATCACAAGAAAAACAAATGCCAATAACCATGGGCTTGTCATCTATGCCATATGTGCAAATTGGTTTATTTTAATGGCATATGCATAGTCACTATGAAGAGATTGCAAATAAGACATATGATGGATCTCATGCATAGCATATGATAAGTCAAGCGGATTAGCAAACATGATGTGACCTAAAGAATTGTCACAAGAAATCCTTATGTAACATAGCATCACAACTAATAGACTCCACATGAGAATCATCATATTCATCATAAATGGGCAAATCATCACATGGGGAAATCATACTAGAATGAAGCATGTCAATAGGGTGATCAACATCATGCAAGTAATCAATGTCAAAATAGTCCACTAGTGGGACGAGAGCATCACCGCCACCTTTGTTACCTTTGTCATTCCACTCAAGTGGTGTAGGTGAGGTGGGAAAGACCAAATGGTGGTCATCTTCATCTTGATGGAACCATGGGGTGCATCATATTCCACCATGGCCATCGCCTTGTCCAAAGGAGGACGTAAGTCACGAGGATCGGCCATCATAAATGGGACCTAGCACCAAATGAGAAGACACAATAGAGGTAGAGGTCAAGTTGTTAGAAATGCAAATGGCCTCACTAGACCCATCAACTATCTCACTCTCTATGTGGTGGTTCACTCACTCCCTCAAAATAGGTGCACTCAATCTCACATATGGTGGAGTCACCATGTCACTCAAGTGGTGGGGGTTGTGGCTCTCCTCACATGGGATTTGTGGCAAGACATCATATAGGGCTAGTGGTGAAGGCACTCTCACTCTCAATATGGTGGCACATGTCACTCATGTCATCACACGCCGCGGGTCAAAGGGAAAATCCATGCTCAACTGCCTCGTAGTCGCTCGCCATGGATGAAGGTCAAGATGGCACATCATCGCTTCCTCGTGGATGAAGGCCAAGATGGCTCAACATCACTCTCCGCTGTGATGAAGGTCAAGATGGCACAACATCACTCTCGCCCTAAGATGGAAGCATCATCCTTGCTCGCCACCTTGTCGCTTGCCTCCAAAGCTTGGTCCTTGAAGGTCTCCATAGTTGTACTTGTCGCCAGCACCATCTTGAAAAAGAGTCATAGACTCAAATCATCATGCCACAAAGAGGGATGGCGTGAAGTTGCACTGGGAGCACTGCCTTGGAGCTTGTCGGCTTGGGCATCATGGTGGTACTAGCCTCATTCTTGTCGAGAGCTTGGTCGCCAAGTGTGCTTGGGTGGAGAAGCCTTGGCCTTCATGAGTTCTTGTTCCGCCTTGAGAGCACCAATGTAGTAGTCGCCAATGGACTTGTAGTTCTCGGCGAAGATGGTCTTGAGATGTCAAGCAGTAATCCCATAATGAAGTGAACTTCATCGAATGGGGTCGCCCACGCCTACCGTCAGTCAGGCAATCTTCATCTCCTGAAGTACTTGTCGATGGACTGGATCCTTGGGTGGTGTTCTCCAATTACGCCGGTTGTTCCGTAGGTTGGAGGCACAAACTCGCCGCAAAGCTCTCTTCGCCTTTGGACCAACTCATCTCGTAGCACCAAGGTGTGAAGCCACCATGTCGGGCGTAGTCGTGGAAGTTTCTTGTGGCGCACTTCACTTGATCTTCGGAGGAACTTGATGTAGCTTGAGGTAGTCGTCCATCAAACGCCCCACTCGAGGTACTCTCGGTTCTTGAGTCCCATAGAAAGGAATCTCGTGGTCGGCGTCGAGGTCGTAGTAGCTCGTGGAAGTCGCGGACTTGAGCTTGGGAGCTTTGAGCGAAGTCTTGGGTGCTTGTTGGCATAAGATGCCGAATATCCGAAGGCGAAGATGTTTTGAAGTCGCCATGAAGATGCCAAGGAGATGGTGAAGTCGTTGAGCGGTTGTTGTGTTGAGCTCTGACCTTCACGCTCTTGTTGATGATGGTGTCGATGCCGATGTGATGTTGCCGGAGATGGTCGCCGAAGGATGTGCTCTTGAGCGCCTTCTCGAGGATGAGGAAGATCGCTTGTAGGACTTGATGAGGGATTTGATCCTCCATGGCATCGAACTCGTCAAGTTGTTGTTGTAGACCAAGATGAAATGCCTTGCCTATCCATCACAAGACTCGAGTAGAGGTGAGTAGGAAATGAGATAAACAATACCAAGTTACCTTTTCCAAAGTTGAGGATGTATCCTGCTTCACTCAATGTGAGATGAAAGAATAGTGGAAATTGTACCGACTTGTTCACTCACACCTATCAAGTAAAGCTTATGGTAGAGCTCTGTGAGGATAGTGGCACAAAAATTTGATGCAAAATGTTTAGCAAGAGTCAATAATGTTGAAAGAGATTCACAAATTGCAAGAGAAACAAGTAGACCAATAGCAATATGTGGTACACGAAACACACACATGGATAGATAAATGGGGTCTTAAAACCAAGGAATGAGCTCAAAATGTGGAATCCACCAAAACGCCGTGTGTTGCACAACTCCAAGAGAGACGCTAGCACGATTGCTCAATAGGCGGATACGACACTTGTGCACAACCTATAAGATGCAAAATGGATAAACTTTCTATCCCAAGTATGCTATGTATGTATGGTTCTGTGTTTTCTCACAATGATCCAAGATGATCAAGTATGATACCACATGATATTTGGATGCTATGGCTATTGCTTACAAGCTTTTGCTATTTCTCTTTTGCTTAAAAGCTTATTCTTTTTTTTATGGCCACTTTTGCACAATGCACAAACCAAGATAGTTATTGTGTATATGCGGAACGATATTGTGACACAATG